>JARYGA010060520.1:64219-92275 GCA_030545235.1 Helianthus tuberosus | reverse complement strand
TGATACTTGCACCCATCATGTATCGGCTTAGTTTCTAAGTAGATCTTATCCTCGGTTTGTATGTTGTTAGGGCAATCTTTCTTGAAATGCCCTTTGTCCCCACAGTCAAAACAACCTCGAACAGGTTTTTGTCCATCATTGGTCCTACTTTGATAGTCGTTGTTGACGTTGCTTCTTCCGCGATCTCCGTTATCAACTTGACCTTCGTTTCCATGTTCCGTTCCGATCCGACACGTCTCCTTGACCTGCCTTACTTTGTCGCAGACATCACTTCTTCCATACCTACATGGCCCAGCATGATGAAGTAGGTAGTCATCGCACTTAGGTAGGATGCCCATATACTCCTTTCCCTTTTTGGCTTTGTTCTTGTTATTCGTTCGGGTATCCTTCTGGAAGTCAGTGAGCTTCCTTTTGTTCTTTCCGGATGACTCTACCTGAGTTTCCTTTTTCTCATCAGAGTTTGAAAGCTCTTCCAGTCTAATCGCTTCTTTACTGAGTGCCGCACTTAACTTGACCGCATCGATGGTTGTTGGCGGAGCTGATACAGTCATTAAGCTCAGGATCTGAGGCACCAGTCCCCAGATGAATGGCTCCATCCTTTTCAACTCTGGTTCCACTAGGTACGGAACAACCCGCGACAGATCGTGAAGTCTTTGCACGTGTTCTGCCACGTTTGGACCCTCCATCTTTAGCTTCCAGAATTCGAATTCCAGCTTCTGGATCGCCATTTGAGAACAATACTCCCTATGCATCATTTCCTTCAGCTCATCCCATGTTAAAGCATTTGTGGCAGCTCTGCCCATTAATTGAACCTGTGAGTCCCACCATAACCAGGCCCCATCTTGAAACGATCCTGTCACATATGGGACTTGTTGTTCTGGCGTACATCCGCTCATTCGCAACGCAAAATCCATATTTTCGGTCCATTTCACAAAGGCTATGGCACCCCAGTGCCGTCAAAATTTGGAGGCTCGCAGTTGAGAAACTGCCAGTAGGTACAGCCATGAGGTGGGTTGTTTTCTGAGGTGCCCCAGCTAGGTTCGGAGCGCAGGGCCTCGTGCTGTGCTATCGCTTGTGAAATCAGTTCTTGTAACTCAGCCTCAGTCGTCAGCAATCGAGTTTCCCTTCGTGGAGGCATCTTTCTATAAGAAGATTGTATTGGTCAGGTCATAATAAGTATAGTAAATACATGACATGTATACATAATAACATTTATTAACGCTAGTATAACACAAACAAGTACTTCAATACGTATGTAGTGAGAATATTGCGATTGAGCTTGTATAAATCATCGACCACAATTACTGTTTTGCAAGTTTCACATATGTATCATATCAAAAGGGACACAGGGTCACCCTACCCTTGTCCAATAAGTATATCAGTGTATCAAAATTACGTAGCCAGATGTGGTTTTTAAAAGTCTCCACAATCTCGGCTTATCTTTAGCGTCTTCACCCAAATGTAATGCAATCCACATAATCAAGAAACCAACTACACTGGTGACCGAGGTGGAGGAGGAAAGAAAAGTAAACTGTTAACATGCGTCGAAGTAATTAACTGTTCCGCTGCTCGACAGTAAAGAAACAAACATCAAAAACCTGGGAAAGGTGTAGTAGTAGTAGTAGTAGGTGAGCGCGCAAAAGGAATCTTTGGTAAATGTGGAGGATCAAAGTATACTGGCAATAGATAGGGTGGAGGACGTGGTGTCAGCTCAAGCTTCAAAACTCTGCGATTCGTATCCCCAAACTGTAGCTGATGTTACAGGAGCACTCATCCCGTGTGTAACCTCCATAATGTGAGGGATGGTAAGGGTCTAAATCAGCATAGTGTATTATAGGGACCATCGAAATGGCTCGTCCAGCGATGTAGAGGTGAATGTAGCAGACGGTGCGGCCTGTGAGGTCGGGGAAAATGCTGCCGTAGCATAAGGGATCGTCGTGCGGGTGCTGACCTGGAGTGCCTTCCCGGGTTGCGGGTATGTCCTGAAAGATAGCGGTAGGCATGTCGGCGCAATGGACGTCGGTCTTTATAGGAGCAACATCAGCGGGTGAAGGTGGAGGAACAAACGTCTCAACCAATAAGGAGATCATCGGGTGCAGGCTCTGGGTCAGGTATAATGGGTGCAATGTCTGGTAGGCCAAAAGAAACAGGGTCATGATCAAGCGAGGGTGCAGGACTAGCAGGTGCAACATCCAGCTGACCCAAAAGGAACATGAACTGGCTCAGTAGCAGGCTCTGGGTCGTGTAAAGGTGTGGTATCTCGAACATGTGATAGTGCAGCAGTCATAGCGGTGTCGTCGTCTGAGTCAGTAGTAGAAAGCTGTAATCCGGCCGTCTGTAAGGCTGCAGATGTCGCAGACTCAATGGATTCTGAAATCGAGTGTATACTTAGAATCAGAGGATAGCTTGTTAACAGGGGTCTCAAGAAGTAAGATTAGTAACAACGTTTTCGTCTAACTTTCTATCATCATGGACGTCGGTAGGAGGACCATCAATAAACATGTCATCGTCATCATCAACTGTTCGTCGAGTAGCCAACATTTGAAAGGAATGTCCACGTGAGACGCATTATCGAGGATCGGGGTCATGGTGTGCTCACTATCGGGATAACCAGTAATGAGGTGGTCATGGACTGAAACTAGGATGACAAAAGATCCTTGTCAAGGAAGCTATCAGTAAGGGTAAATTGTCACCAAAACCTGGTAGCGCGGACTGTTGGAAGTCATCCTCATCCTTGGTCAGCATATCAGGATCACTCTTAGTGTCTGACGTAAATATCACCAGCGCAGATGCAAACTCATTATCTGTGGCGCTGGCTGTAGGGTTATGAATGTCTGATATCTCGCTTAAAATAAAGTGACATGCGTGCCGGTACATAATAGTCATAGCATGTAGATCCATAGTAACCGCTAACAATTAGCGTACGCAAACAAAGGTAATTTATCATGTAGTCACGTATTCACATTATTCTTCATGAAATTTTCTATCCTTCCTAGTCTCTCAGACTAACTACCCAGTCTCTCAGACTACCCAGTCTCTCAGATAGAATCTCTCAGATTAAACTCCCAGTCTCTCAGACTGAATCTCTCAGATTAAATTCCCAGTCTCTCAGACTGAATCTCTCAGATTAAACTCCCAGTCTCTCAGACTGAATCTTAAATTTTGAAATGTGTTTCGTGTCTTTTGTTTGTAAAAATGTTTGTTTCCTGGATCTGGGCGTTTCGTGTATGCAATGAAAATATGTTCGTAAAAACGTTTTCGTGAGAGCCCTAATGATCGTAGTCTAGACTCGAGAAAGAATCCTAGTTCGCTACGATCGAAGCTCTGATACCAAGCTGTCACACCCTGACTTTTTGCGGAAGCGTGATATTTGGTGTGACTTTCTTAATATCATTGCATTCAATCATAACATCAACTATATGATAAAACCATAGGTTTGTCATCCATTAAATAAGTTTAAAACATAACAACATTGCAGACTTCAAATTCAAGTTTTTACAAACCATACAAATTGTTTATGAGTTTATTAAGGACTCGTCAAAAGATATTGAATAACACCAAGGTTTGGATGACGTGTCTCGTCCAGGAATAAGACACATTAACCAAAATCAAAGATCATGGATGACAGCTTTATTCTTAACGCAGCATAAAAACTTCCAACGCCCGCCAGATCCACTTATAAATTCCCCTGAAATACATGTAGTTTGAAAAACATCAACAAAAGTTGAGCGAGTTCATGTGTTCGTTTGTGTGTATGTATAAACCTTTGATAACGTTGTAAGTATGTATGTAAGTCCCTGGTATGTAGCAATAAGGAAAAAGAGATCACCAATGAGTTGCAAAGCCAATGGTATGTGTGAAATGGTGCAGGAAAACTCAAACCTAGCAAATTTGTACCGGGCCTCCGGCTGGAAGACATAGTCACCACTATGGGCCACCCTGGCCTCATGGGTGTGGGCTCGCTACACCCAAATAGATCTATTACTCATGTCCCTCGGTCCTACGACGAGGATTAATGGCCTTAAGTGTTGTACCCACCATTCACATGATCTAGTAGTAAACCCTCCTTAGGCTAACCATACCATGTATAAAAAAAAGTCTGTAATAATTGTAACATGTATTTCACCCCCGAAGTATAAAACTGAAAAACAGTAAAAGAAAGGGGGACATGAACTCACTGTTTTGCGTCTTCAGTATCGTAACTCAAATCCCTTCAACAACCACGACTACCTACAGTGTACTAACGTCTATTAGAAGAACGGGTCGTGCCTTGCCTTTGTATTTACGTTTTTGAGTTACGTTCCTTTTATGTTCCCAATATTATTCCAAGTTATAATTATTTGCTAAAATAATAACTATTTTAACTTTAATTTATATTTAGTTTTGGAATAATTGTTTAAACAATATCTTGTATCAATACTTCTCAAGTATTTTGTATTTGTATTTCCTTCCCAAGGATGGGGGTATCTCATACATGTACTTTCGTATTCTTGTCAAGTATTGGCATCGTATTCCGGCGTGTTATTCCAAAAGAATATATATTTTTAAGTCTCACTTACAAATATATATATATATATATATATATATATATATAAACCTTATTATTATTCAAAACAATACATTCCAAGGAAATATATATTTTTCCCAAAAATACTATATTTCTTAACAGACCCAAGTAAGTATATTTTTACTTCCCAAAGATAATACATTTTCTCCTATCCAAAATGTGATATAACTTGGTAAAAATCATACCTTTATTCTTTCATATCCAAAATAGTATTTACCAAAAATATGTTTATAGCGGTATTCTCCGGAATATTTTGTAAGTTACATTTTATCGTTCGGTTCCACAATATTTTGTGTGTAACTTATATATATATTCCTGTGTGATTTTTGGTATTATCTTGGATGGTAAGTTCTTGATATTTGTTAAGTTATATTATTTTTCCCTAAAATAATATAACTATTCCACAAAGTTTACAAATATTCACACAAGTGTTTTTGGTATAAAATATATATTCTAAATATATATTTATCCATCTTTATTTACAAAACCCAACCTCCAATACTTGTATTTTTGTAACAAAATCTATGGCAAAGTTTATATTGAAAAAACATAGTTTAAAACATACTTGTAAACACTTGTCTAGAAAATATTTTCTAAGTGTTTGTATTTTTTAGAAAATTTTGCCATAGTTTCCCCTAAAAATGGAGATGTCCATGCTATTAAAACATATCATTTTCTTTTCAAAAATCATCCCAACAATCAATAATCAATCCTTAAACAACTTACACTTCTCAAGTGCAAAAACTATACAATTTTTATAACACCATGAACTTGAACTTTTACAAAAACTCGTAGTAATTTGGTAGGGTGTTTAGTAGGTTTAGTTACCCCTTAAAGTGTGTTTATTTCTTTAAAAATCTCATTCTTAAAGAAACTAGGTGTTTACAACTTGTAAACATATTCTACAAAAATTATTCTTTTGAACTCTTCTTGTAAATAAAGTGTTCTTACACTTATTTTATCACCAAAAACAATGTACATTTATGTAAGAATCAAGTTCTACTAAAAATCATATTGTGAACTGGGTTTTCTTGGAAAATCATACATGAATCTTAAATCTATAAGTTTACTAGCTTACTTTATTTACTACTTTTCAAGAAATCGCTTTATTTTCAAGTTCATGTTTGTAAGAGAGGATGATCTTCTTGGGTTAATATATAATCATCCTCTAACTTGTTAAATCATGTGTTTAATCACAATTTAGCAAGCTCCTTATGATGATCAACATCATAATTTCAAGTAAATAACAATCAAGTGTCATGCATGTATTTAAACAACATTATTTCATCCATAAATCATCATGTGTAAGCTTATGTTTATGATTCTTGTTTATGTTCTTTTAGTGTTCTTGTGATTCATAACAATGTACATCTTTTTAACCAAAAAAATAAGCAATAAAAACTAGTAACAAGAAGCTTACAACTAGCTCAAAGGCTAGGGAAGATCACTAGAGAAAAAGATGATGAAAAATGGTGGATGAAAGCTGTGGATGGAGTTTCTTCAAGTTCTTCAAGCACCAAGCTCCATGTTGTTAGGCCCAGTTCAGGCTCAAAACAACTTCTTTTCACGTAATATGGCAAGTGATTTCAGTAGATGTGAAAAAGATGTGCGGAAATGGAAATCAGACTTTCAAGAAACAAGACCTACAGAATTATCAAGTTTATATCACTTTGAAACAAAATGGTTTACAAGGTGATTGTAAGATTATTATCTAATATAAACGAATCTTGAATTCTGTGGGGGAGAGAGCAATGGAGTTTAGATGTATGTGTGAATGCTAAGCTTCAAACTCACTTTGCTTCTCCTGGTTTAGCCTTCTATTTATAGACGGCTTGGTGTATGAATAAACAATAGTTTATTCATAAAATAATTCCTGCAAAAAGTAGCCAATTTGACATATTCATTGATTCCAACGTTCAAGTTGCCTTTTTCATCATGATATCATTAAATGTCAACTTGCTTCGGTAAGTGTGGCAGGACAGAGCCAATTTCAGACAAGTGGGTTATTTCATCAGAAAATCCTTGATGATCAGAATCGTCAGATACTGATGATATTTCATCAGAAATATCATCAGATCCATCAGAAATGACCTCTTCTGATAATCCAATTCAGCTCTTGATCAACTTGTGATTCTTTGAAGTAGATGCTATGTATTCCGGTTGTCCCATCTGATCTTCTTTTTCTAGTTCGTGATCTTCAGGACTGTGATCTCTTCATAGATCCAGTTGATTGTGTTTTTCTTCAATACTTACAAATAAAGTTTCTAAACACATGTAACACCTTCTAGTACTTGGAATGAGCTTGAAATTGGGTGAATGGTGGTTGCAAGGTGGTGGTGGTGGCCGCACTAGGTAGAGCCGAAAGGGAGAGAGAGAGTATGAGGGAGTAGAGTGAAGTTGAGTGTTGAAGTGAGAAGTGAAATGATCTTGTGATCTTGGCCACCATACTTATAATCTTCTACTCAATATCATGGCAAGTAAATCAAGCAAGTATCTAATAAAATATAGAAATGAAATCTAGTGGTGGGGTCCTCCACTTGGGCCGTAAATTATGATGGGGGGGGGGTAATTGTAAATTTGATGATAAGTAGGTAACTTATAGTATCCAAGTAAAATCTAGGCAAATCTAGGAAATCCAAGCAATATCTTATAAAATCAAATAAAATCAAGAAAGGAATCAAGGTGAATCAAGAAAGATCATGGGTGGGGGCCACATGATGACCGTAAGTATGAAGGGGAGGGGGGTCTTGTGTAACTTTGAATGGTAAAGTGAATAATAGTTGGAGGTTAAGTGAAAAAGTCTAGCGTTTTAAGTGTATGACACATTATATAGTGTGTTAGGGTGTTCGGGGATCATAACTAGTTCAAAAATAATTAAACAATGTCTCTAGTAAAATTTTGGTGTTCCGGGTAATGTCCGGTTGTTCGGTTAGATAACGGTTCGTTAAAGTGTCAAACTATTCCGTTTAATGTTCTTTAAGTACCCTTTTGTGACACTTTTAATTCCCGACACTTAGGAAAGCATACAGGACCATTTAGTCAATTTTCTGCATAATACCAGTATATTAAAATGCTGAATTTTGCTGAAATATGCAGAATGCTGCACTTGTAGTGGGTTTTAGGCACTTCCCGGCACTTAAACTATCACCTAGTGATGCAGTTTTATGGTCCTTACTTCCCTACACTCCATACTGGTGTAGTACCTTGTCCCTGGCCCTTACAGGGTCTCAAAACATTGTCTGTCTATGTACTTACATTGTCAGCATTTTCTGAGTTATCCGCTCATTGTGCTAACCGTGCTTTGTGCATCGTTTATGTCACTAAAGTTTGTATGTGATAAATGGTGTGATAGTAAGGAATGTGATGCACATGTATGTATGATACAGAAATCATAAAACAGTTTAAGTCATTAGTTGTAATTAAGCACACTCATTAAGCATACATCAATATTATTAATTATACGGATGCATGCAAATTTGACGGTTGTCACAAAGATGATGCCCCTTTATTTTTCGGTGAACTATCTAAATGACGATAAGCGTCCGACGTTCCTTGATCACTCATATTGTAAACTAACAAATAGTCAAATAACACATAATCACATAAGTTAGTTCCTAACACAAAATTTGAAATTTCAGCGTTAGCAGAACACTTCTTTGGCTTAAGCCAGTGGCTGTAGCTCTGATACCACCTTCTGTCGCAGCCCCCGACCCCTACCCCGGGAGCGGGCGGCCGCGAGCCTAAGAGCGGGTGGTATCGGTGTTTATTAATTTGGCAGCGGAATACATCAGGATCGTAGTTAGGAAATATTTTTATCAGAGTAAACCACCAACTTTTATAATAATAAAGCTTTGGGATAAAATCCAAGTTCATTTGACAATACATTTGTAGGGATAAACCCTAATTATTGAAAACAAAAACTTCTTTGTTTATTTAGGTAACTTTTGTAGCCACTTTTCCAAGCCTTCAGTGCTCTCCAGCTGGCTTCTATTTGGCTTTCACATTATGTTACCTGAAACGCGTTTTAAAACATTTTGTCAGCAAGAAATACTGGTGAGTGCATCTCAGTTTAATCAAATAGTTTTATCACTTTTACAGAATGAGGGCAACCCGCAATTACATTTGTTTATATCTAATCAATTACTCATTCAGTACTGTCAAACCCTGACTTGTGGGTCATATTATCCATTGGCTAACTCTATGTCCAATGATAACGTTTTTCCACATTTTGTATACAAAACCCCAACATACCGGCAGTAATTGTAGAATCACAAATACTCAATTACTGTTAAGTGTAAGTTAAAACATTTTGAGGTTTTGGTAAAACATTTTGACTTTATAAAAAGGTGGCAAAAAGCATATGTACTCACATTGCAAATTTAGATAATACTAAAGCTTCCTGTGAATCTCCTGGTTATTATCTATTAAATCAAATAATGCACACGTGTTAGTAAAATAACCCAATTCAAATTAACCATACAACTCGAGACAGAATTCCAATGACTGAGTCGGGCAAAGCCGACATGCATTACGGAATCCTAAATCAATCGGGTGTACACACGAGACAGAATTCCAATGACTGAGTCGGGCAGAGCCGATATGCATTACAGAATCCTAAATCAATCGTGTAGGGTAATAGCAGGGTTATAGTACTTACAAGGAGGCAAAGCTTCGCTTCTAAAGTGGGTATAATGCCCGAGTATAATTTCTACTATCAGAGAATTTGAGAGAGAAAAGAAAACTGAATGATTGACAACTGATCTCTCGATCTCAATTTATAGGCTGATCAGACACCTTGTCGCTCCCCGTGAAGCCCCAGGCTAAGCCTGTCGCGGGCCGCGAGGGCCTAAAAGGTGGCACTAGCCTTGGTGAGTCAGCGCATAGCTTCCACACGTGTTCTGATACGTGGCGCACTTGTGTGCCGGCCAAATAATGGCTGCCGCGCCCCGCGAAGGACCAAAGAGGTCTCCGTCGCGGCCCACAAGAGACTGCCAAACTTGGTTTTTGTTGTTTTTATAAGTATAGGGTTATTTCAGGTCCGTTTCTCGCGTACGGGGTATATTTATGGACATTTCGGGGTGTCCAAAATATTTTAAGGAGGGTTGTTATAAAGAATGAAGAGAAACAAGAGAACAAATTGTGTCTCTTCTTATGAAAGGTTTAAAAGTCTCCAAAATGAGACCCTTTCAGAGACATATAACAGGTTCACCAAGCTTTTAAATGAACTTAAAAAGTTTGGTATTGAGAAATCTAACGATGAAAAAAATGTTAATTTCATGGATGCACTGCCAAGAGAGTTGCGTAGTCTAACAATAACCTTTTCGTCAACCCTTGAATTAGGGAATATGAACTTGCATGACCTTTATAGCATCTTAGTCCCTAGGGAGGAAGAAATCTATGAGAACTCAAACCAAATAGGGGGACCTATAGCTCTTGTTTCAAACACCCAACACACACAAAAATCACCAGTTTCAGATCCACAATCCTCTCATTGCCAGAATACCGAAAACTCTGATGCTTCATCAGATTTTTCGGCCTTTGCTGAAGCAATAGCCCTGCTCACAAAGACATTTGAGCAAAGGCTGAGAGGAGGAAGTGGTAAGTTTCAGAAAAGTGATAGAGGGAGGATGGAAGGAAAACCAAGGGAAAAGGGAAAGACAGAAGTTGTTTGCTACAAATGAAGACAAAATGGGCACTATGCTTCTGAATGCAAGAACAAGAAGCTGAAGGACGTGGCATACTATGAAAAGAAGCTTGAAGAAGCTAAGAAACAACAACAGAAAGTTAGCTTAATTGCAGGTACTGATACCTGGTTAACCGATGATTCTTCTGATGAAGAAGAGGCGGAAATGGCTAATTTCTGTCTGATGGCCACAACTTCTGATGGTTGCTCTACATCATCAGAACAAAAAGTAAGTTCAGATAATCTTAATTTGGAAAAACAACTAAACAAATTATGCAGGATTTTGTGCTTCCGCAAAACAAAACCTCATCAGAAAGCACAAAATCTGATGATCTGCAAATATTGCTCAATAAATCAAAAGCTGAAAATCAATCACTCATTGATCAAATTTTGATAAAAGACTCAAAAATTGAATTTTATGAAAAAGAGAGAAAAAAATATTTACAAGAAAATTCAAGATAATGAAACCAATGTGAAGGGTTTTCAACAAGCTAAAGAGTTTATACAAATTATTGAAGCAACACCAATTAACAAAGGTGAGGGGCTAGGATATGTTAAAACTAATGTTAAATCTCCCACCATCTTTGTGAAGGCATCTGAAAATAGTTCTGATAAGAAAATATCAAATTCTGATGCTGAATCAAGCAGATCTGGCATTTCTGATAACCTGTACTCATCACCCAAAATCTTTGTGAAAAGGGATGAATCTTTAAAAACAATGAAAAACGCAGAATTCATCCTAAATTTCACAAAGGAAAAAATGTTCCATCACATTCATCATTGTCTAAAACTTTAGACAAGCCAAATTGTATGTGTGTTGAAATACTGAAGCTAATTCAACAACATCTCTCAAAATAAATTCATCCTGCTAATGGCTCAGCATTAAGTAGACAATCTAATGAGAATTTCTCCCCTGATAAAGAAATCTCTAGCACATTTTCATCAGAAAAAGTACCCAAACAGGTTTGGGTACCAAAAAAATCTCTAACCTCATAATTTCAAGACCATCATGTGCAGCAGATCTGGTACTGCGATTCTGGAAGCTCCAAGCACATGACTGGGGATAAGAGCTTACTCAGTAATTATCAAGAATAACTGGGTAAATTTGTAAATTTTGGAAATGGGGTGAAGGGAAGAACAATGGGATATGGCACCATACAGTATGGAGCTTTAACCATTGAAAAGGTTGCCTATGTAGAAGGTTTAAAATACAATCTACTAAGCTATGGGCAATTTTGTGACAAAGGCTTTCCGGTAACCTTTTTACCTGAAAAATGTCTATTGGTTGGTTTGGATGACAACAAAATATATTTAAGAGGGAAAAGAATTAGATATTCCATCTACTACTTTGATTTCAGAGAAGAAATTGAGCATCCACAATTATGTTTATTTTCAACTGAAAACAAAGGTAATAGTTGGCTATGGCATAAGAGGCTTGCCCATTTAAATTTTAAAACAATCAACCAACTGGCAAATAAAAATCTGGTAAAAGGTCTACCATACATATCATCCAAAAAGGATAAGATATGTGAAGCTTGTGAGCTTGTCAAATCAAAGAGAGGCTCTCACAAAACAGTTTCAGAATCTTCAATTTCTGAAAACTTAGAACTTTTGCACATGGACCTTTGTGGACCTGTACAAATTGCCAGCTTTTCTGGTATGAAATACATATTAGTCATTGTAGATGACTATTCAAGGTACACATGGATTGAATTTCTAAGAAAGAAAAGTGAAACCCCTGATATGATCATTAATTTGATCAGAAAAACTGAAAATCTATTGAAATTACCTGTGAGAAGGATCAGATCTGACAATGGAACAAAATTTAAAAATGCAAAACTTGAGACTTTCCTTGTAAGTAAAGGAATATCTCATGAGTTTTCTGCTCCAAGAACTCCTCAACAGAATGGAGTTGTAGAAAAGAGAAACAAGACTCTGGTAGAAGCAGCTAGAACAATGCTTGCTTATGCCAGATTGCCCACTTACTTTTGGGCTGAAGCAATATCAAATGCATGCTTTACAGAAACAGATCTATCATTAACAAAAGACATCAGAAAACCCCATATCAAATTATCAACCATAGGGTCCCAAGTGTCAAATTTTTACACACCTTTGGTTGCAATTGCTTTGTCTTTAATGATTTTGATAGTCTGGAAAAAAATTGATAGAAAAGCAGAAAAAGGAATATTTCTAGGTTACTCATTGTCCTCAAAAGCTTATAGGATTTTTCTTTTAAACACAAGGACAATAAGAGAGAGTTTATATGTGTCTTTTGATGACTCATCAGAAACCAAAATTTCTGTTGAAATTATGAAGGATATAAACTTGTCTAAACAACCTGAAAATTCTAAAAGTTTACTTAACAAACTAACTGAAAAGCTATTAGAACATGATCATTTGATAAACATTTCAAAAAAATATGTCATGTACTGACCCTGCAGATGATCTGGAACCTCCAACAGAAAATGTGCAAAATGATCATAATTATGTCATTTCATCAGAAAATGTGATTGAACAACAGAATTCTGATCCCATTGACAACATTGAGGTCACATATCAGGGGGAAGCTTCAAATCCATCACCAAGTACAAGTTCTCATAACAACTTGAGATGGATCAGGAGACACTCACTTGCAGACATCATTGGTGACCCTGAAGAAGGTGTTAAGACAAGATCTGTAATGGCTCATGAATGTCTTTATGCTAGATTCTTAAGCATAATTGAGCCAAAATCTGTCAAAGAAGCACTAAATGTATTAGATTGGGTCCAAGCAATGCAAGAAGAGCTTGACCAATTTGAAAAGAGTCATGTGTGGGATCTGGTACCCAAACCAAACAACAAGTCCATCATTGGTATTCAGAAACAAGTCTAATGAACAAGGCATCATAACAAGGAACAAAGCAAGGCTTGTGGTCAAAGGTTATTGTCAACAAGAAGGAATTGATTATGATGAAACCTTTGCACCAGTTTCCAGGCTTGAAGTTGTTAGAATATTCTTGGCTTATGCTGCCTCAAATAACATCAAAGTTTATCAGATGGATGTAAAGTCAGCTTTCTTAAATGGTGAAATGGAAGAAGAAGTTTATGTGCATCAACCAGAAGATTTTGTTGATCCACAATATCTAAATCATGCTTACAAACTAAACAAAGCCTTGTATGGATTGAAGCAAGCTCCAAGAGCCTAGTATGAAACACTATCCAACTTCTTAATCAATTCTGGCTTCACCAAAGGTACAATTGACACAACCCTCATTCTAAAAACTCATAAGGGGCACACACTTTTGGTCCAAATTTATGTTGATGACATAATATTTGGATCCACTAATGATAAATTCTGCAAAAAGTTTGAGAAATTGATGACCAGCCACTTTGAAACGAGTATAATGGGTGAATTAACTTTTTTCCTTGGATTACTAGTAAAACAACAAAGTGATGGCATATTTTTGAGTCAATCAAAGTATGTCAAAACAATTTTGAAAAAGTATTCACTAAAAAATTGCTCATCTTCAAAAACTCCCATGGCCACTGGAAACAAACTGGATTCTGATCCAGAAGGAAAACTTGTAGATATAAAAACTTATAGAAGAATGATAGGATCACTACTATACCTAACTGCCAGTAGACTAGACATAATGTTTTCTACCTGTTTTCTGGCAAGGTATCAATGTAATCCTAAAGATTCACACATGAAAGTTGTCAAAAGAGTTTTTAAATATCTAAAAGGAACTTCAAATCTTGGCCTATGGTATCCTAAGAACACAAATTTAGAACTAATTGCATACACAGATGCAGACCATGCATATGCAAACTTGACAGAAAAAGCACATCTGGTGCCTGTCAAATGTTGGGAGAAAAATTAGTCTGTTGGGCAAGCAAAAAGCAAAATTGTGTTGCCACATCCACAACAGAGTCAGAATATGTAGCAGCAGCAAGCTGTGTTCACAAGTTCTATAGATGCAAACTCAACTAAAAGATTATGGAGTGAATCTGACAAGAATTCCTATTTTGTGTGATTCTATGAGTGCCATTGCAATAACCTCAAATCTGATGCATTACTCTAGAACAAAACACATAGATGTCAGATATCATTTCATAAAAGATCATGTTGAAAAAGGTAACATAGAAATGTATTTTGTCCCAACAGAAAAACAATTTGCTGATATTTTCACTAAACAATTAGATGAAAATAAACACAACTTTTTGATCAATAAATTAGGGATGGTCAACATGGAAATTGAACTAAAGGGAACAGGGTCACAAATTAAAGAAAAATCTGATACACATATGTATGATCAGATTTCTGATGAAAATTCTGATAAGTCATCAGAAAGTTCAAATCTCAGAAAATCTGGTAAATTGCCAGAAATCGACTAAATCAACAGAATTTCTGATAATACATAAGATATCATGTTTTCTTTATCTTTTCACATGCATACTCAAAAGTCCATTTGTAATCATCATTTCTTATTGATTTTGTATATTCTTTTAATTTTTCAATTTTTCCTTTCAATTTTTTTATTAGTTTATATTGCAAAGTTTTATCTCTTTAGACTAGGTAATTAAATTTTATCTCTGTAGTATAGGGCTGATAACGTCATGGATAGAAAACCTTCTGGGAACTTGTTAATGGTAGTTAAACTCTTTCTCCTTCATTCATTACATATCATCAATATTAAGGAGATAGAGGTGACATATAGGCAGATAATCATGATAAATTATCAGAAAATGGCCGCCTAAACCATTAATGCAGGAGATTTTATCTCATTTATTCTTTTTGCCATCTGACATAAAATTGAATAACAAAGAAAATGGGGATACAAAATCTAAAGTAGGTAGATATCATTTATGGCAAACTTCAATTTTACTATAAATGATCACCATCTTGAGCTTAGTCAGTCACTATCAACTAAGAAAACCCTAGAGAAAACTCATTCTTCTTCTTCTTCTTCTTCTTCTTCTCCACATCTCTCAAACAAAAATGACAACCATCAATGCTGATTGATTCCCACTTCCTCACAACCCATATCATAATCTCAGAATAAGGACCAACTTTGAGGGTCCTCAGTGGGAGGGATGTCAAATCATCCTAAACTTGATCATGGGGAGTCATTTGAAATACGCCCTCACAGCTCACATCATGGTCTACCCAGACATTCTTCAAATGTTTTGGAAAAAGGCAGTATTGTTGTTGCATGAGGGTAGAGGTCTGACTTCCATCGGAAGTTTGGTGCTTAACCGAAGGATAGTGGTAGCTGAAGACATCATCAGAAGTGTTTTAGAACTCAATGATGATAATGATGTTGTGCTTTTTACAAAAGCTCAAATAGATGAAAATCTGGAGCAAATGGGGTACAATCCTGTAAACCCACTAGGGCTGATCACCAAAACAGGCTTTACCAAGCCATGGCAGTATCTGGTCACACAAATGGGGGCATGCTTCTCAAAGAAAATTGTCAACCATCATGAAGTCTCCTATAGGTTGATGGAGCCTATACATGCACTTGTACAGGACATCCCTTACAATTTCTCTCAGTACATAATGAAAGATCTTGCAAGCAACCTATGGTCTGGCAGACCTTTCTTGTTATATCCTCGTTTTCTGATGAGGGTAATCACAAGTCAGCTGGACTTTGGAGGTGTTCCTACAGGGTTCCCTATGGCTGAGATGAGGCTTCAACAAAATATGAACCTCAACATGCTCATACCCACTGACTAGAAATCTGGCCTGGTGACTGCCCTATGGTTGTTCTTGGAGATCATCTATGGAGAAGGGATGAACCTTGATTATGTCATTTTAGTTTAAGTTTTTTTTTTTTGTTTGTTGTTATGTTTTTTTTGTATGTTAATATATCATGTTTTTAAAGTTGTTTTGTTTTCTGGTTCATTGATTGTGGGGAAGCAAAAATAAAAATGGGTAAAGACATATGATAAAGGAAAGAAGTTAAATACCACAAAAAAACAACATATGATCATCAAAAACAAAACATTTGTCACAAAACTTTAAGTTTCTGATAACATAAAGTTGAAATCTGGCAAAATCTGGTAATATAACTTCAAAATTCTGATAAATTTTTCTGAACTGTTGAACTTCAAAAGGAATAAAAATGATAAAATGAAGATAAAAACATAGTGAAAAGTTTTAGAGAACATCAACACACTTAATCATCTTTTTTAAACTTTTCCAAAAAGATTTCTTGAAGAAAAGAACAAGAAACTTGGATGCTACCAGAAAATCATATGTAAGTTGGTCTACTATCCTTTGCTCATTTCCTCTCAACTAAAAAAAAAGTGATGATGCACTGGGATATCTTTTACTCAAGTTCACAAATCAAGGGGGGATTCTACATCTGTTGAAAGAAGTTCTCAAATCAAGGGGGAATTCTGAAGAATTCTGTTGAAATTCTGTTAGAATCTGTTGACTTCTATTGACTTCTGTTAACAAGTCAACAGAATTCAATACAAGAGGAAATGAAAATATTCAACAGAATTTGTGTTCTATTTCTGATAACATCATCAGAATTGAATTTTGACTTTGAAAAAGGGGGAATAATATAAAGGCAGCTGATTGGACCATTAACGAAAATGGGTCCCACAAGAATTGAAAGGTGTCCTGTGACCGGTAGTATTCTCTAATCAAAATTCAGTTCCAAACAAATGGAATGATTGAAGAAAATAATAGTTGAGAATGTATAACCATGATTACACGATTAATTCTCATTAAATACCTTGATACCCACGATCCAACGTTAACGGTTACTTTCTGAACCACATTTCACATCACACGATCTAACGGTAATAAAGGTAATTAATGATCTTTTAACCGCTATTACAAGCCACGTTCCATGTCCCCTCAACTCCTATAATCACTCATCTCTTCTAAAAACCCTCACTATAAAAAGCAACCTTAGCAGAAATTCACAAATCACTCACCTTCTTCCTCGCAAAAACCTTAAACCTCGAAACCCTCTGTTTTTTTTTTCAAAAGCCAAAATTCCCAAACCTCAAACCCTAACTCACAAAATTAAGCAATGGTAGAAGTAAATCTCAACATTCCAATCGTTCAACATGATGTACCATTCATTGAAGATGGAGAATTTTTGCCAATGAAAGAGAATAACTTGCTGATGAATACAGAGCATTCAGAATACGATGAAAGATGTCAACTTCTGATAGAATTTCTCTTAAGATGTCCAATCTCAAGAGCATTAACCAAAGGAAGAGAAGTACGGAAAAGATTATTGCAACAATTTGTTCACACTTTCAGTGAAGATGGAGAGAATCAAGTCTCTGCTCTTGTTTGGGGAAATGTCTTAGTGACATTAACTCCTGCAAGGGTAAGAGTATGGCTCGAACTTCTGATTTTTGACAACTACATTAAAGCACCAAGAAAAGAAGATTTGATAAGCTTTCTTATTAAGCTTGGATACAAAAACAAGAAGGTTAGCAAAATTGGAGGAGTCAGAAGAAATGAAATGCCAACATTATGGCAAGTGATGATGGAAGTGTTGAACAAATGTCTCACATCAAAGATAGGAGGAGCTGATCAAGCGAATCAAGCAATTCTGTCAATCATGTATGGACTCATAACTGGGTTCAAATTTGATTATGGGACATAAATCTTCAATTTAATCAAGAGATCAATTCTTACAAAAAATGGAAGAATCATTTCACATCTACCATATCCAAGGTTCATTTATGTCTTCATATTTGAAACTTTTGTTGAAAGGAATGTAGAAATTCCTATTTTAGAAGATGCTTGGAGTTCAAACACAATGAAACCTTGGAGTGCCAGTCAAGGGTGGACATCAGACATGGATGTTCCTGAGTTACCAGAAAGTATGCTGAGTCTAATTGCATCAGACTCACCATACAGACTGAAACATAAAGAACTTCTTACCAAACCAGATACACCAACAGAAGAACCCAACAAAGAAGTCTATAACTGCTCTTCTTCACCAGAAGAAGAAGAAGAAGTTGAAAAGTCTTGGACATCAGAAACAGAACCTGCTAGTAGAGACCAAATTCTGATGATAAGAAATTCACCAGAAAATAAGGAAGATTTTGAACCTGCTGGAAGCCATCAGAATCCGGATGCTGGAACTCATTTTGAGTTTGAAGCTAATCAAGAAACAGAAGATCAACATTATGAAGAATCTCATGTTGCTAGAGGAACTCATAAAGAAACTGAAGTCCATCATTATGAAGAATCCCACATTGCTGAAACAACACATGAAGCCACTGAAGTTCTACACTTTGATGAATCTCAAATTGCTGGTATAGACTCTCTCTTAAACACAGTTTTAGTTTATACTTCTTTAAAAAGAACAAACTCAGAAGATTCAATTACTGCATCTTACAAAGTTGAATATAGAAAAACTGTTGTTGATGAGGATGTTACTAGTGCAATTCATCTCAACTTGAATCAGAAAATGAGGAAGAGATTGGGATCTCAATAGATGGAGATCAGGAAACTGGTCAAGGAAATCTGGTTAAAGGTAATTTGTTTACCTCAATAACTTATAGAGAATCATTCACTGATATGATTCAAGGACATAAGGAAATCCAGGATGAAAATTTGTTTTTCACTTCTGGTGGAGGTGATTCTGGCATACTTAAGGTTGCACCAGATTCTGGTAAAACCCAAAGTACACCAATCATTTCCAAAACAACTGCAAATGTTTTTACAACTGGTATGTTAGAAGGAGTATCTGTTGTTCCAAATGTCCCTGAACCACCCATGACACAAGAGAACTTGGAAACAGTTTTAGAAAATTATTCAAGGCTTGCAAAAAGAGCCCTGTAGAAGAGAAGCTTGATTTATTGCTGTCAGAGATACAAGGACAAAGAGAAGAAATGAAGACCTTATCAGAATCAGTGGAGTTCATAAAGGCACATACTGAAAGAAACACTAAAGCACTAAAAGCTCTGCAAAAGCAAAAAGAAAAAGCACCAAAAACCAGCATTCTAGCATCAGAAATTCAAAAGATTCTCACAGAAATTGAGAAAATCAAAACACAAGTTACAAATGCTATGGAGTCAAGACAATCAAGCAGCTCAAACAAAGTTTTGGAAGAAGTCAACATTAACAGCAAGCAACAACAGTATCACTGATGCCCTTGAAAAATTAATAAAAGAATGGGCTGCCTTGCAGGAGAAAAATAAAACTGAATTTGCAGAAGTACAGAAAAGTGTAGCCAACAATACAAATCTGGTAGGAGAAGTGCAGTCTCTCATGAAGAGAATGCATTTCAACATTGCCAGATTGGCTAAGCTTAATCCTAAGGAAATCATGAAGGCAATTCCTGTTGAACAATCTCACCAGGAACTCCCAAAGTCAACCCCACAACAATCAACTGCTATACCAATCACTGAAGCTGGAACCATTGTAATGGGTCCACCTCCTGTAGTTCCAAAAGAAGAAATGTTGAAAAGGTTAGCGACTTCCATGCCTCTAGTTATCTCAAATTTGAATCTCAAAACTTCTCAAACTGGTCCAAAGCCAACTTCTTCTGGTGACACTGTTATAAGTACAAAAATGACTCAACAAGCAATGAAAGACTGGGAAGAAGAAGCTGACTCAAGAAAATCACAGATTGTCAAAAGAAAAATCTCTGAAACTCAATATGTTATGGTTCAAGAGATTGACAGGGATATTATGATATTCCCTGAATACAATCTGATGGAATACTATTGGACTCAAGAAGATGTACCAGAAAAGCCACCAACTTCTTATAGATTGGCTATATGGGAAGAGAGGTTAGAAAGAGGTTCAAGGAGCATCCACTACACCAATTAAAATCCAATAAAAAGAATCATAAAAGTATATGAAGAGAAGATTGGAACTGATGGTGTTGGTGGAACATATGTGCAGAACAGATACACACTTCACAGAGAAAATGGTGCAGAAGAGAAAGTGACTGATGGAGACCTTGCTGACAAATTGCATCCTTTGGACATTCTGTTCATGAAGGACTACTACGAAAAGGAAAGAGGAAACACACAAATTATCAGAAGAGCTTTGAAAAGCATATCAAATGTTGGAATAAAGCTATTTGAAAGAGTAGCTTTTTCTGACTTTGATCTATGCATCAATTATGACTATGTGCATAACAAGAAGGTCTATCTCACTCCACCAAACACAACCATTCCCTCAGAGCGGAAGCAAGATCTGGAGACATCATTGAACTACCAATGATAAGAGACAGACACAACTATAGTGTAGTCTACAGAGATTTTGAGAAGAACAAGGCTCAATTCAGAAGTGTTGATATCTGCAAATACTCCAATCAGACACTAAGGTTTATTATGAAGTGCATGAACAAGAGACAGGAACAGCTTCAGAAGACAGGAATGAACAAAGAAAAGCAAAGGCAGGAGATTGAACAAATGATTGAAGAATGGATACAAGCAAGAAGCTGGTACAAGGATATGTATGACATCTGCAACAAATACATCTCTTACAAAAAGAAATTGAAGTCTGGAGATGTACTCAAACGGACAAAGTTGTTTTGAAAAACATATCCTTTGATTTTATGTTATCATGTAATTTGTTTTCAAAATAGAAGTAACTTGCTTGATTTACAAATTCTGTTTCCATTCTTTGGAAAAAAAAATTTCATGAGGTAGTTTATTTTTCTTACAATACTTAGGGGGAAATTGTTAGGAAACTTAAAACATAAGTATTGAAGAAAAAGATGATCATCCTGATCATAAGATGAAGATACAGTCAAGGAGTATTACTAAAAAGGTGTCTACATGATATCTTGACAAGAAGAAAATAAAGATACATCTTCAACTAAGAATCAGGAGAAGATCAAAACAAAGAAGACAATCAGATAGAACCTTTCTGATGAAGTCTGATGATAAATCTGGTATTTATCATCAGAATCTGGTACAGTCTAATCACCAGAATTCTGGTAAGTGGTCACCAGAAATTTTGGTAGACCCACTTGTCTTCAAGATAAGGCCTGACACAAACCCAAAAAGGAGCAAGTTGGCAATAACCGATTCAATGAATATGCCAAGAAGTCTCTTTTGTGCAGAGCAAGTAGTTAATAAACAATTGTTTATTCAGATCTGAACTCTCTATAAATAGAGATGTCAAACCACGAAGGATAAATGAGTTGTGCTTAGCATTTAATACACACACTACAAACTCCATTGCCCTTCACTTAGAATTCTTTGAGTATTTGTTTTGTAATATCCAATAACTTTGTCTTTTCAAAGTCATTTAATACACTTGAAAAATTCTATATCTTGTTTCTTGAAAGTCTGATTTCTAGTTCCGCACACTATCTTCATATTTGTTGAAATTATTTGTCATATTAAGTTTGGGTATCTCTATCTGGGATCAACACGAGCTATCGCGGGGGGGGGGGGGGGGGGGTAATTGTATTTACTTTGTCGGGAACCTTCAAAGCACGTGTATGCATCACCGAAGGAGCTTTTCCTCAATTCTTCGTCTATACGAGCGGCCTCGTCCAACCTTTGTTGTACTTGCTTTGTTGTTGGTCGGCCACGAGTATTTTGTTGGACAACCGGTGGTTTCTTGGTAGATTTGGTTGGAGTTAACACCGCTTTAATCTTTGACAACAAGCTTTTTTTCTGAGCAGGGGGTCACATTCAAGCCATACCCTCCCGATGCTCACCACCACGGTCACATTCAAGCCATACCCTCCCGGTCCTTCCCCCGATTTTCTTTGATCGACAGGTCACAATAACGAAACCATCCGTGTTTGCCATTTCTTGTGCCCATTTTTTAGTTCATCTAAGGAGTTGAAAACCTGTAACATCGACAGGGTTAGGTTAGATTTTATATTTATTATTACTATAAAAGTTATTATACTAAAAATAATAATATTTATTATTATTATAAAAGTTATAATAATAATAATAATAATAATAATAATAATAATAATAATAATAATAATAATAATAACAATAATAATAATAAGATGATTGCTATCCCCAACTTTAATGCTCCACCAGATGGTTTCTCGCCACGAACCTCTAGAACTTCACCAGCAACATTCGCAAAGTCACGATGACATGCTTGGCCAAACCAACCACCCAAGAATGGAATCGTCGAGTAATAATAACAAAACAATAATAACAATAATAACAATAATAATAGCAATTTTAACAATAACAACAATAATAATAACAATTAATCTGTCTAACGTAACTAAATAAATTTGATACCTGCTTTGTGAAATACGGATTGACCGGGATGTGGGTGCCTCACCACCATATCCACCAACGTCCGGATAGTTTTGTTGAACGTAAGGATTGCTTAGGGAAATGAATTGCTGATGACTACCGTCTCCTCCGTATCCATCAGGATAGTGTTGTTGCACGTAAGAATATTCGCACCCGTATCCATAATCTGGATACCTTTGTTGCGCCGGATAACTTGGTTCATCAGCATGGTATGAGTCATTTACAGGGGATGTTTCATCAACAGGGGGATGCGTGTTCAAATCTAGAAATGGTCTGTTTTGTTTTCCTTGTACACTAGACACAACCTCCTCTTGCTCGTTAGAATCGGGAACGCCAGACTCCTCCAAAAAACGGTATCATCACTAGTAAATAATTAATTAGAACAACAAGTAATTAAAATAGTTAAGCTAATAACTGTTACCGGAACGTTTTCGGGCACCATCACTCGCCAGAATACGGCCCAAAGACATAGTTGCCATCCCAGTATGATGATGATTTCAGCACCTCACAAGTGAAAAAAAGGCAAAGAAGAAGCTCGGTGCACAGAACGATGGATGGTTGAAGAATGCTCTGCATCTCACTATTTATTTCAAATATAGACGCCTCGTATAGCCCTAGACGCCCCATATTACTGTATGTCGCATGCCAGACACATAGTCAAATCAGTCCTCAAGACGCCCGGTCTAGGCCTACACGTGGCGTCTTGCTCTATCGTATTGCTCCCTCGTATAGGTCTAGACGCCCCGTCTGATGTGATTGATTTGACCTGGTACGAGGTTTAGTGGCTTGTCGGAGACAAAAACCCTAGACGCCTCGTATAGGCCTAGACGAGATGTCTTAAAGGCCCTAGGCCTATACGAAGCGTCTTAAAACGTGTGAAAATAGGCATTAAGGTGTGTGAATATGCACACCCATAATTTAAAGAGCGCTACTCTCTCAATTTCTTAATTGTTCCAAGTGTAATTCACAATGAACCAATGTGTTTATTTTATACACACATAACAACAAAACTTATTAATATTGTTATGAACAATATTAAATTGCAATTGAATGAATTTAATTGGTTTGAAGTAGTCAAACTCAAAATTGTCACTTCATTAATGGCATGAGTTGAAACTGTTCCGAAATACTATTGAACACACCAGTAGTAATACTACTGAAGGTACTGAACTTATCAGCAGCAACGGTACTTAGGGTTCGGAGCAGTGCTGATGCATAATCAGTACTCAAGGTTCGAACCTGTGCAGAAGCATCAGCACTATTGAGATTTGATCTAGTGTGAGCCCATTAGCAGTGTTGAGGGTAGAACTAGTGTGAAACTCATCAGCACTCAAGAGGTGCTATTGCTGAAGGTCCAAGCTGCTACCGAAGCGATGGTGTCAGCTGGTGTTATTGCTGACATCATCAGGTGTTCCTGACCCAACTCGCAAGACCCACACCCGTCCAAGAACCATGGACAGTCAAACCCGATTCGAGCAATTTGAACCAACCCCCAAAAGTACAAAGGGGACTCGAGGCAATGCGTGGTGCAAAGTGCACCATCAAAATACCACATCACCCGTCACCCACTTTTCTCATCCGAAACACGTACGTGACCAACGACTTCACCTAATCCTGACACCCACAAAGTTGAGCCACATTCTTGGCAAACTTCACCAAACTTACCACATGGATTCAGACATCCACAAACCCGCACGTTGTAGGTGTAAACCAACTTACATTAGGACCATTATTTCTTTTATTGGGGTACAATTCCTTCACTACAGATTTTCGTCTTCTGTCTATCACCTTTTCCAAAACTTGAATCTTCAAATGTGGATTCAGAGTTTTATGGAAATGAGAGTAATTGAACCTTCACGTATTTAGGTTACCTTTTTGAGCTCAATGAACTAAGAAAATGCAATGATTTCCTTCATCGTAGATTTTCACCTTCGTGTGTGCCATTAATCACTCTTTATCTAAAGTTGGATGATTTCTTCAACATCTCGCAATATATGAGTTCTAAAAATGAGGCTTTCCCTGCTCACTTGTTATTGTTTATGACTAGTTAAAACAACACATATATATTATTCACTTACCTAAGTGTGGGAGAATAGGGAAGTACACAACATATGTTCTCAATCCATTAATTATAAGTAGGACATTTTAGAGATTACTGTCTTATAAGACCGGTATTGTGGGGTGACGCCCATTGTCATGATACCGCGTTCCGGATCGACCCTTTAGCAGCGACAAATTGAATGTCGCCGCTAAAGGTGGTCATTTCTTGTAGTGTCACCTAACCCACAATGGGCGTTAAACACCAAAACGTGCTAATTAAAGGAGATCATCAACGTAGGGAGTGCACCCTCGTAACGAGCGTTAGGGTGAACAGAGATGGAGCCCATAATCCTTTCAACCAATCACCAATTTTGGATTTTCATGATTTTTTTTTCTTTTATTTATCTTTTTAGTTAAACCATAACAACGTTGTGAAGGGTGGGTTAGATAAAGTCTCACTACCTACGTGACAGGACATTATGTACTTTTTCGTTAAACCACAACATATAGTCTAACATTATCATTGGAATCGAATCTTCCAATAAGTGAGACTGTTTACTTTCATAAATGTATTTTATGATGAATTTAATTAACATTATCAAGATATAAGATGTTAACCATCTTTCCAAATTCCCTCACTCGGGTTGCCATCTCTTCACGATCAAAACGCCCAGCCACAGTTATTCTTCCTACTTCTTTACGAGTGGAAATAGATTCAACGCCCATAACGCTAGATACTGCCTTCTCTATCTTGCCTATTTCACTTTCACTATTAAAGCTAACTCCCAACACAACTTCAACTTCCTGAAATGTACACATAAATAAAATAGAAAAAGTAACAAAAAAATAAAATAAAAAAAACACAGGATAACAAGAACACAAAAAAAAAAAAAAAAAAAAAAAAAAAAAAAAAAAAAAAAAACCTTTGGATAATCATGTGCAATGGAATTTAGTTATATATTAAAAATGACTCAAGTCATCATTAATATGTATCATATATTTGCACATGCTCACTGAACTTAAATGGTTAGATTGCGCTCAGTTAACAAAATTCAATGGAATTGGATTTTGAATTACATTTCTTAATGATGTTGTTTCGAAAATTTGTTGAAACTAGAATCTCAATTCCATTATTAATGTATTTGGTTGGCAAATGACATTGGAATAGTTAAGAAAAGTTATATACATACTTACATTGGAATTGTGTGGCTGATATAATGACATTGTCTGTCGAGTTTTTCTCCATCCATGTGAATCTGTGAGAATTTGAGACTTTAGAATCTAAAGCAACCATTTTAACTTGCTAAAAACTTACCTGTATGATAAACGTTATCACCAAACAACCGTTCCAACCAAGACGAGGTCTCTGAACCAAATAAATCACGGCGGCAAAGATAGTAGCCTCCTGTGGTCACCTCGAATTCAGAAAGGTCTCCTCCAATCACTTCTTTCTCTTTCATCGAGTTATTCTCACAGTTATCTTCTTGATCTACTTCACTATCCGTATAAACAAGGCTGGCACCACAACCACTTACTATCATGGTTCCAATCTGCACATGTATATCCACATTGACTTCATCACCAACACCTAACATGTTTCCAATTGGCCAGTAGCTTAACCACACAACATCTTCATCACTTCCGGGTGCGCAATACACCACAGGATTGTATACCCAAGTAAGACCCTTGCTTCTGTTGCTGATTTTGGCCAACAAAGCCAACTCATCATTATCCTTTGATCCTGATAATCTGTATATGCAACTTACATTTAATCCTTGGATCCTGTTTTTCTCATGATTCAAAGGCACACAAAAGGACAAGCATTTGGATGATGACATATACTCATAGGTCGTCGTGTTGTTATCCTTTATGCCTTGCAGATAGGTGCTCATTATGCCATATTCATATAACATCTATGCCACATAAATTTAGTTAGTAGTATATTAAACAATATGCAGGTGGGAATGTGGGATACATGTAACTTGTATTTGAGGAAGATAACAAGAGCTAACCTGGATATGCCAATCTCTTCTTTTGGTAATTTCATCACCGACGAGGTCCACTTTATAATCTTGATATGCTTTGATCCAACGCATGTGACCCAGATCCGCTTCATCAATTTTTTCTATAGGCACTAGTTTAAAAAGGCCTTCGATTTCAGACAGTTGGAAACAACCTTCATAAGAAAACCTCTGCAGACTGAAAAGACCTGACTGGAATGTTACTCGATCCAATGATATACACCAATCTATATTTAACTCTTCTAGCGTTTTTGGGATACATGGGAGAGACTTCAGGTTTTGGCATAAAGACAAGGAGAGTACTCGAAGCATGTTAAGGTTAAAGTTACTAGGAAGACGTTCAAATGGATTACACCTTAATGTCAAGCAAAATAATGATTCAGGATGGAATAGCACATTCAAATCATTGTTATACCCAAGGTCACAGAAATCAAGATGCAAATATTGTAACGACCAGGGCAAGGAAAACAAAGATTGTGCTTGAAATCTACCAATCTGTAAAGATTTTAGCCTTTGCAATTGATTAACAAATCCGATACAGAAATTTGATGAAGCCTTCCATAGCTTGGTGCACCCTGTTAAATCGAATATCCCAAGACTCTCAAGGTCTCCTATGGATTTACAAAGATGAGTCAGACTGCTACAGTTGTGAAGGTACAAACACGCAAGTTTAGGGAGTTTGTAAAGATTGTAGACGCCGACAAGTTTACAACAACTTTGAAGATTTAGTATCTTGAGTGAGTCGAGAACCTGTTCCAATAATAACAAGTATAAATTATGATTTACATTCAAATAATGACCGACTAAAACATAGAAGCTAAAAGGTCAAGTGATAAACACAAGAAATAATTCCTTATACCATGGGTGCTTCAAACTTTTCCAAGTGTCCATTACTCATATCTAAAGCCACCAAGCTGCTCATCAAAAGCCCAGGGGGAATTGTTTTCAAAGGACATCCTCCAAGCCAAGACAACAATCTTAACTCTGGAAAAACATTGTAGGGCCCGGTGAATTTTACATCTTTCAGCCATAGATATTTTAGGTTGTCCATCTTTCCAAGAGAACTTGTTTCAAGGACCAATGCCTGCACATTTGCATGAAGTAAATTTACTATCATGCCTCTTACTTGAGTAGGGATGATAATGGGACGTGTATTCAAGTACAATTCTTTTTCTTATCATTCTATCTTGTGGTTGTAAAACCGTGTCTCATACTCGGTCCAATACTTACCAGGTAATATTCAAGTACAATTCTTTTTCTTATCATTCTATCTTGTTATATAACTTTATTGGACGGTTAGTTTGTTAAAGAAAATACTCTTCGGGATTGTCATGAACAGTTTTCTTTTTTTTTTTTTTTCTGATCATTCTATCTTCTTATATAATTTCATATATATGTACATGACAGCATCAACAGAAAAATGTTTGAAATATCTATGATTGTGATGATATAAATCCATTAAAATAAGTAAATACTTCATAGCAGAAAAAATTTAAATAAGATTATCAAATACATATCAGAAAAGA
>JARYGA010060520.1:40474-64019 GCA_030545235.1 Helianthus tuberosus | reverse complement strand
AGAATTTCTGATAATACATAAGATATCATGTTTTCTTTATCTTTTCACATGCATACTCAAAAGTCCATTTGTAATCATCATTTCTTATTGATTTTGTATATTCTTTTAATTTTTCAATTTTTCCTTTCAATTTTTTTATTAGTTTATATTGCAAAGTTTTATCTCTTTAGACTAGGTAATTAAATTTTATCTCTGTAGTATAGGGCTGATAACGTCATGGATAGAAAACCTTCTGGGAACTTGTTAATGGTAGTTAAACTCTTTCTCCTTCATTCATTACATATCATCAATATTAAGGAGATAGAGGTGACATATAGGCAGATAATCATGATAAATTATCAGAAAATGGCCGCCTAAACCATTAATGCAGGAGATTTTATCTCATTTATTCTTTTTGCCATCTGACATAAAATTGAATAACAAAGAAAATGGGGATACAAAATCTAAAGTAGGTAGATATCATTTATGGCAAACTTCAATTTTACTATAAATGATCACCATCTTGAGCTTAGTCAGTCACTATCAACTAAGAAAACCCTAGAGAAAACTCATCTTCTTCTTCTTCTTCTTCTTCTTCTCCACATCTCTCAAACAAAAATGACAACCATCAATGCTGATTGATTCCCACTTCCTCACAACCCATATCATAATCTCAGAATAAGGACCAACTTTGAGGGTCCTCAGTGGGAGGGATGTCAAATCATCCTAAACTTGATCATGGGGAGTCATTTGAAATACGCCCTCACAGCTCACATCATGGTCTACCCAGACATTCTTCAAATGTTTTGGAAAAAGGCAGTATTGTTGTTGCATGAGGGTAGAGGTCTGACTTCCATCGGAAGTTTGGTGCTTAACCGAAGGATAGTGGTAGCTGAAGACATCATCAGAAGTGTTTTAGAACTCAATGATGATAATGATGTTGTGCTTTTTACAAAAGCTCAAATAGATGAAAATCTGGAGCAAATGGGGTACAATCCTGTAAACCCACTAGGGCTGATCACCAAAACAGGCTTTACCAAGCCATGGCAGTATCTGGTCACACAAATGGGGGCATGCTTCTCAAAGAAAATTGTCAACCATCATGAAGTCTCCTATAGGTTGATGGAGCCTATACATGCACTTGTACAGGACATCCCTTACAATTTCTCTCAGTACATAATGAAAGATCTTGCAAGCAACCTATGGTCTGGCAGACCTTTCTTGTTATATCCTCGTTTTCTGATGAGGGTAATCACAAGTCAGCTGGACTTTGGAGGTGTTCCTACAGGGTTCCCTATGGCTGAGATGAGGCTTCAACAAAATATGAACCTCAACATGCTCATACCCACTGACTAGAAATCTGGCCTGGTGACTGCCCTATGGTTGTTCTTGGAGATCATCTATGGAGAAGGGATGAACCTTGATTATGTCATTTTAGTTTAAGTTTTTTTTTTTTGTTTGTTGTTATGTTTTTTTTGTATGTTAATATATCATGTTTTTAAAGTTGTTTTGTTTTCTGGTTCATTGATTGTGGGGAAGCAAAAATAAAAATGGGTAAAGACATATGATAAAGGAAAGAAGTTAAATACCACAAAAAAACAACATATGATCATCAAAAACAAAACATTTGTCACAAAACTTTAAGTTTCTGATAACATAAAGTTGAAATCTGGCAAAATCTGGTAATATAACTTCAAAATTCTGATAAATTTTTCTGAACTGTTGAACTTCAAAAGGAATAAAAATGATAAAATGAAGATAAAAACATAGTGAAAAGTTTTAGAGAACATCAACACACTTAATCATCTTTTTTAAACTTTTCCAAAAAGATTTCTTGAAGAAAAGAACAAGAAACTTGGATGCTACCAGAAAATCATATGTAAGTTGGTCTACTATCCTTTGCTCATTTCCTCTCAACTAAAAAAAAAGTGATGATGCACTGGGATATCTTTTACTCAAGTTCACAAATCAAGGGGGGATTCTACATCTGTTGAAAGAAGTTCTCAAATCAAGGGGGAATTCTGAAGAATTCTGTTGAAATTCTGTTAGAATCTGTTGACTTCTATTGACTTCTGTTAACAAGTCAACAGAATTCAATACAAGAGGAAATGAAAATATTCAACAGAATTTGTGTTCTATTTCTGATAACATCATCAGAATTGAATTTTGACTTTGAAAAAGGGGGAATAATATAAAGGCAGCTGATTGGACCATTAACGAAAATGGGTCCCACAAGAATTGAAAGGTGTCCTGTGACCGGTAGTATTCTCTAATCAAAATTCAGTTCCAAACAAATGGAATGATTGAAGAAAATAATAGTTGAGAATGTATAACCATGATTACACGATTAATTCTCATTAAATACCTTGATACCCACGATCCAACGTTAACGGTTACTTTCTGAACCACATTTCACATCACACGATCTAACGGTAATAAAGGTAATTAATGATCTTTTAACCGCTATTACAAGCCACGTTCCATGTCCCCTCAACTCCTATAATCACTCATCTCTTCTAAAAACCCTCACTATAAAAAGCAACCTTAGCAGAAATTCACAAATCACTCACCTTCTTCCTCGCAAAAACCTTAAACCTCGAAACCCTCTGTTTTTTTTTTCAAAAGCCAAAATTCCCAAACCTCAAACCCTAACTCACAAAATTAAGCAATGGTAGAAGTAAATCTCAACATTCCAATCGTTCAACATGATGTACCATTCATTGAAGATGGAGAATTTTTGCCAATGAAAGAGAATAACTTGCTGATGAATACAGAGCATTCAGAATACGATGAAAGATGTCAACTTCTGATAGAATTTCTCTTAAGATGTCCAATCTCAAGAGCATTAACCAAAGGAAGAGAAGTACGGAAAAGATTATTGCAACAATTTGTTCACACTTTCAGTGAAGATGGAGAGAATCAAGTCTCTGCTCTTGTTTGGGGAAATGTCTTAGTGACATTAACTCCTGCAAGGGTAAGAGTATGGCTCGAACTTCTGATTTTTGACAACTACATTAAAGCACCAAGAAAAGAAGATTTGATAAGCTTTCTTATTAAGCTTGGATACAAAAACAAGAAGGTTAGCAAAATTGGAGGAGTCAGAAGAAATGAAATGCCAACATTATGGCAAGTGATGATGGAAGTGTTGAACAAATGTCTCACATCAAAGATAGGAGGAGCTGATCAAGCGAATCAAGCAATTCTGTCAATCATGTATGGACTCATAACTGGGTTCAAATTTGATTATGGGACATAAATCTTCAATTTAATCAAGAGATCAATTCTTACAAAAAATGGAAGAATCATTTCACATCTACCATATCCAAGGTTCATTTATGTCTTCATATTTGAAACTTTTGTTGAAAGGAATGTAGAAATTCCTATTTTAGAAGATGCTTGGAGTTCAAACACAATGAAACCTTGGAGTGCCAGTCAAGGGTGGACATCAGACATGGATGTTCCTGAGTTACCAGAAAGTATGCTGAGTCTAATTGCATCAGACTCACCATACAGACTGAAACATAAAGAACTTCTTACCAAACCAGATACACCAACAGAAGAACCCAACAAAGAAGTCTATAACTGCTCTTCTTCACCAGAAGAAGAAGAAGAAGTTGAAAAGTCTTGGACATCAGAAACAGAACCTGCTAGTAGAGACCAAATTCTGATGATAAGAAATTCACCAGAAAATAAGGAAGATTTTGAACCTGCTGGAAGCCATCAGAATCCGGATGCTGGAACTCATTTTGAGTTTGAAGCTAATCAAGAAACAGAAGATCAACATTATGAAGAATCTCATGTTGCTAGAGGAACTCATAAAGAAACTGAAGTCCATCATTATGAAGAATCCCACATTGCTGAAACAACACATGAAGCCACTGAAGTTCTACACTTTGATGAATCTCAAATTGCTGGTATAGACTCTCTCTTAAACACAGTTTTAGTTTATACTTCTTTAAAAAGAACAAACTCAGAAGATTCAATTACTGCATCTTACAAAGTTGAATATAGAAAAACTGTTGTTGATGAGGATGTTACTAGTGCAATTCATCTCAACTTGAATCAGAAAATGAGGAAGAGATTGGGATCTCAATAGATGGAGATCAGGAAACTGGTCAAGGAAATCTGGTTAAAGGTAATTTGTTTACCTCAATAACTTATAGAGAATCATTCACTGATATGATTCAAGGACATAAGGAAATCCAGGATGAAAATTTGTTTTTCACTTCTGGTGGAGGTGATTCTGGCATACTTAAGGTTGCACCAGATTCTGGTAAAACCCAAAGTACACCAATCATTTCCAAAACAACTGCAAATGTTTTTACAACTGGTATGTTAGAAGGAGTATCTGTTGTTCCAAATGTCCCTGAACCACCCATGACACAAGAGAACTTGGAAACAGTTTTAGAAAATTATTCAAGGCTTGCAAAAAGAGCCCTGTAGAAGAGAAGCTTGATTTATTGCTGTCAGAGATACAAGGACAAAGAGAAGAAATGAAGACCTTATCAGAATCAGTGGAGTTCATAAAGGCACATACTGAAAGAAACACTAAAGCACTAAAAGCTCTGCAAAAGCAAAAAGAAAAAGCACCAAAAACCAGCATTCTAGCATCAGAAATTCAAAAGATTCTCACAGAAATTGAGAAAATCAAAACACAAGTTACAAATGCTATGGAGTCAAGACAATCAAGCAGCTCAAACAAAGTTTTGGAAGAAGTCAACATTAACAGCAAGCAACAACAGTATCACTGATGCCCTTGAAAAATTAATAAAAGAATGGGCTGCCTTGCAGGAGAAAAATAAAACTGAATTTGCAGAAGTACAGAAAAGTGTAGCCAACAATACAAATCTGGTAGGAGAAGTGCAGTCTCTCATGAAGAGAATGCATTTCAACATTGCCAGATTGGCTAAGCTTAATCCTAAGGAAATCATGAAGGCAATTCCTGTTGAACAATCTCACCAGGAACTCCCAAAGTCAACCCCACAACAATCAACTGCTATACCAATCACTGAAGCTGGAACCATTGTAATGGGTCCACCTCCTGTAGTTCCAAAAGAAGAAATGTTGAAAAGGTTAGCGACTTCCATGCCTCTAGTTATCTCAAATTTGAATCTCAAAACTTCTCAAACTGGTCCAAAGCCAACTTCTTCTGGTGACACTGTTATAAGTACAAAAATGACTCAACAAGCAATGAAAGACTGGGAAGAAGAAGCTGACTCAAGAAAATCACAGATTGTCAAAAGAAAAATCTCTGAAACTCAATATGTTATGGTTCAAGAGATTGACAGGGATATTATGATATTCCCTGAATACAATCTGATGGAATACTATTGGACTCAAGAAGATGTACCAGAAAAGCCACCAACTTCTTATAGATTGGCTATATGGGAAGAGAGGTTAGAAAGAGGTTCAAGGAGCATCCACTACACCAATTAAAATCCAATAAAAAGAATCATAAAAGTATATGAAGAGAAGATTGGAACTGATGGTGTTGGTGGAACATATGTGCAGAACAGATACACACTTCACAGAGAAAATGGTGCAGAAGAGAAAGTGACTGATGGAGACCTTGCTGACAAATTGCATCCTTTGGACATTCTGTTCATGAAGGACTACTACGAAAAGGAAAGAGGAAACACACAAATTATCAGAAGAGCTTTGAAAAGCATATCAAATGTTGGAATAAAGCTATTTGAAAGAGTAGCTTTTTCTGACTTTGATCTATGCATCAATTATGACTATGTGCATAACAAGAAGGTCTATCTCACTCCACCAAACACAACCATTCCCTCAGAGCGGAAGCAAGATCTGGAGACATCATTGAACTACCAATGATAAGAGACAGACACAACTATAGTGTAGTCTACAGAGATTTTGAGAAGAACAAGGCTCAATTCAGAAGTGTTGATATCTGCAAATACTCCAATCAGACACTAAGGTTTATTATGAAGTGCATGAACAAGAGACAGGAACAGCTTCAGAAGACAGGAATGAACAAAGAAAAGCAAAGGCAGGAGATTGAACAAATGATTGAAGAATGGATACAAGCAAGAAGCTGGTACAAGGATATGTATGACATCTGCAACAAATACATCTCTTACAAAAAGAAATTGAAGTCTGGAGATGTACTCAAACGGACAAAGTTGTTTTGAAAAACATATCCTTTGATTTTATGTTATCATGTAATTTGTTTTCAAAATAGAAGTAACTTGCTTGATTTACAAATTCTGTTTCCATTCTTTGGAAAAAAAAATTTCATGAGGTAGTTTATTTTTCTTACAATACTTAGGGGGAAATTGTTAGGAAACTTAAAACATAAGTATTGAAGAAAAAGATGATCATCCTGATCATAAGATGAAGATACAGTCAAGGAGTATTACTAAAAAGGTGTCTACATGATATCTTGACAAGAAGAAAATAAAGATACATCTTCAACTAAGAATCAGGAGAAGATCAAAACAAAGAAGACAATCAGATAGAACCTTTCTGATGAAGTCTGATGATAAATCTGGTATTTATCATCAGAATCTGGTACAGTCTAATCACCAGAATTCTGGTAAGTGGTCACCAGAAATTTTGGTAGACCCACTTGTCTTCAAGATAAGGCCTGACACAAACCCAAAAAGGAGCAAGTTGGCAATAACCGATTCAATGAATATGCCAAGAAGTCTCTTTTGTGCAGAGCAAGTAGTTAATAAACAATTGTTTATTCAGATCTGAACTCTCTATAAATAGAGATGTCAAACCACGAAGGATAAATGAGTTGTGCTTAGCATTTAATACACACACTACAAACTCCATTGCCCTTCACTTAGAATTCTTTGAGTATTTGTTTTGTAATATCCAATAACTTTGTCTTTTCAAAGTCATTTAATACACTTGAAAAATTCTATATCTTGTTTCTTGAAAGTCTGATTTCTAGTTCCGCACACTATCTTCATATTTGTTGAAATTATTTGTCATATTAAGTTTGGGTATCTCTATCTGGGATCAACACGAGCTATCGCGGGGGGGGGGGGGGGGGGGTAATTGTATTTACTTTGTCGGGAACCTTCAAAGCACGTGTATGCATCACCGAAGGAGCTTTTCCTCAATTCTTCGTCTATACGAGCGGCCTCGTCCAACCTTTGTTGTACTTGCTTTGTTGTTGGTCGGCCACGAGTATTTTGTTGGACAACCGGTGGTTTCTTGGTAGATTTGGTTGGAGTTAACACCGCTTTAATCTTTGACAACAAGCTTTTTTTCTGAGCAGGGGGTCACATTCAAGCCATACCCTCCCGATGCTCACCACCACGGTCACATTCAAGCCATACCCTCCCGGTCCTTCCCCCGATTTTCTTTGATCGACAGGTCACAATAACGAAACCATCCGTGTTTGCCATTTCTTGTGCCCATTTTTTAGTTCATCTAAGGAGTTGAAAACCTGTAACATCGACAGGGTTAGGTTAGATTTTATATTTATTATTACTATAAAAGTTATTATACTAAAAATAATAATATTTATTATTATTATAAAAGTTATAATAATAATAATAATAATAATAATAATAATAATAATAATAATAATAATAATAATAACAATAATAATAATAAGATGATTGCTATCCCCAACTTTAATGCTCCACCAGATGGTTTCTCGCCACGAACCTCTAGAACTTCACCAGCAACATTCGCAAAGTCACGATGACATGCTTGGCCAAACCAACCACCCAAGAATGGAATCGTCGAGTAATAATAACAAAACAATAATAACAATAATAACAATAATAATAGCAATTTTAACAATAACAACAATAATAATAACAATTAATCTGTCTAACGTAACTAAATAAATTTGATACCTGCTTTGTGAAATACGGATTGACCGGGATGTGGGTGCCTCACCACCATATCCACCAACGTCCGGATAGTTTTGTTGAACGTAAGGATTGCTTAGGGAAATGAATTGCTGATGACTACCGTCTCCTCCGTATCCATCAGGATAGTGTTGTTGCACGTAAGAATATTCGCACCCGTATCCATAATCTGGATACCTTTGTTGCGCCGGATAACTTGGTTCATCAGCATGGTATGAGTCATTTACAGGGGATGTTTCATCAACAGGGGGATGCGTGTTCAAATCTAGAAATGGTCTGTTTTGTTTTCCTTGTACACTAGACACAACCTCCTCTTGCTCGTTAGAATCGGGAACGCCAGACTCCTCCAAAAAACGGTATCATCACTAGTAAATAATTAATTAGAACAACAAGTAATTAAAATAGTTAAGCTAATAACTGTTACCGGAACGTTTTCGGGCACCATCACTCGCCAGAATACGGCCCAAAGACATAGTTGCCATCCCAGTATGATGATGATTTCAGCACCTCACAAGTGAAAAAAAGGCAAAGAAGAAGCTCGGTGCACAGAACGATGGATGGTTGAAGAATGCTCTGCATCTCACTATTTATTTCAAATATAGACGCCTCGTATAGCCCTAGACGCCCCATATTACTGTATGTCGCATGCCAGACACATAGTCAAATCAGTCCTCAAGACGCCCGGTCTAGGCCTACACGTGGCGTCTTGCTCTATCGTATTGCTCCCTCGTATAGGTCTAGACGCCCCGTCTGATGTGATTGATTTGACCTGGTACGAGGTTTAGTGGCTTGTCGGAGACAAAAACCCTAGACGCCTCGTATAGGCCTAGACGAGATGTCTTAAAGGCCCTAGGCCTATACGAAGCGTCTTAAAACGTGTGAAAATAGGCATTAAGGTGTGTGAATATGCACACCCATAATTTAAAGAGCGCTACTCTCTCAATTTCTTAATTGTTCCAAGTGTAATTCACAATGAACCAATGTGTTTATTTTATACACACATAACAACAAAACTTATTAATATTGTTATGAACAATATTAAATTGCAATTGAATGAATTTAATTGGTTTGAAGTAGTCAAACTCAAAATTGTCACTTCATTAATGGCATGAGTTGAAACTGTTCCGAAATACTATTGAACACACCAGTAGTAATACTACTGAAGGTACTGAACTTATCAGCAGCAACGGTACTTAGGGTTCGGAGCAGTGCTGATGCATAATCAGTACTCAAGGTTCGAACCTGTGCAGAAGCATCAGCACTATTGAGATTTGATCTAGTGTGAGCCCATTAGCAGTGTTGAGGGTAGAACTAGTGTGAAACTCATCAGCACTCAAGAGGTGCTATTGCTGAAGGTCCAAGCTGCTACCGAAGCGATGGTGTCAGCTGGTGTTATTGCTGACATCATCAGGTGTTCCTGACCCAACTCGCAAGACCCACACCCGTCCAAGAACCATGGACAGTCAAACCCGATTCGAGCAATTTGAACCAACCCCCAAAAGTACAAAGGGGACTCGAGGCAATGCGTGGTGCAAAGTGCACCATCAAAATACCACATCACCCGTCACCCACTTTTCTCATCCGAAACACGTACGTGACCAACGACTTCACCTAATCCTGACACCCACAAAGTTGAGCCACATTCTTGGCAAACTTCACCAAACTTACCACATGGATTCAGACATCCACAAACCCGCACGTTGTAGGTGTAAACCAACTTACATTAGGACCATTATTTCTTTTATTGGGGTACAATTCCTTCACTACAGATTTTCGTCTTCTGTCTATCACCTTTTCCAAAACTTGAATCTTCAAATGTGGATTCAGAGTTTTATGGAAATGAGAGTAATTGAACCTTCACGTATTTAGGTTACCTTTTTGAGCTCAATGAACTAAGAAAATGCAATGATTTCCTTCATCGTAGATTTTCACCTTCGTGTGTGCCATTAATCACTCTTTATCTAAAGTTGGATGATTTCTTCAACATCTCGCAATATATGAGTTCTAAAAATGAGGCTTTCCCTGCTCACTTGTTATTGTTTATGACTAGTTAAAACAACACATATATATTATTCACTTACCTAAGTGTGGGAGAATAGGGAAGTACACAACATATGTTCTCAATCCATTAATTATAAGTAGGACATTTTAGAGATTACTGTCTTATAAGACCGGTATTGTGGGGTGACGCCCATTGTCATGATACCGCGTTCCGGATCGACCCTTTAGCAGCGACAAATTGAATGTCGCCGCTAAAGGTGGTCATTTCTTGTAGTGTCACCTAACCCACAATGGGCGTTAAACACCAAAACGTGCTAATTAAAGGAGATCATCAACGTAGGGAGTGCACCCTCGTAACGAGCGTTAGGGTGAACAGAGATGGAGCCCATAATCCTTTCAACCAATCACCAATTTTGGATTTTCATGATTTTTTTTTCTTTTATTTATCTTTTTAGTTAAACCATAACAACGTTGTGAAGGGTGGGTTAGATAAAGTCTCACTACCTACGTGACAGGACATTATGTACTTTTTCGTTAAACCACAACATATAGTCTAACATTATCATTGGAATCGAATCTTCCAATAAGTGAGACTGTTTACTTTCATAAATGTATTTTATGATGAATTTAATTAACATTATCAAGATATAAGATGTTAACCATCTTTCCAAATTCCCTCACTCGGGTTGCCATCTCTTCACGATCAAAACGCCCAGCCACAGTTATTCTTCCTACTTCTTTACGAGTGGAAATAGATTCAACGCCCATAACGCTAGATACTGCCTTCTCTATCTTGCCTATTTCACTTTCACTATTAAAGCTAACTCCCAACACAACTTCAACTTCCTGAAATGTACACATAAATAAAATAGAAAAAGTAACAAAAAAATAAAATAAAAAAAACACAGGATAACAAGAACACAAAAAAAAAAAAAAAAAAAAAAAAAAAAAAAAAAAAAAAAAACCTTTGGATAATCATGTGCAATGGAATTTAGTTATATATTAAAAATGACTCAAGTCATCATTAATATGTATCATATATTTGCACATGCTCACTGAACTTAAATGGTTAGATTGCGCTCAGTTAACAAAATTCAATGGAATTGGATTTTGAATTACATTTCTTAATGATGTTGTTTCGAAAATTTGTTGAAACTAGAATCTCAATTCCATTATTAATGTATTTGGTTGGCAAATGACATTGGAATAGTTAAGAAAAGTTATATACATACTTACATTGGAATTGTGTGGCTGATATAATGACATTGTCTGTCGAGTTTTTCTCCATCCATGTGAATCTGTGAGAATTTGAGACTTTAGAATCTAAAGCAACCATTTTAACTTGCTAAAAACTTACCTGTATGATAAACGTTATCACCAAACAACCGTTCCAACCAAGACGAGGTCTCTGAACCAAATAAATCACGGCGGCAAAGATAGTAGCCTCCTGTGGTCACCTCGAATTCAGAAAGGTCTCCTCCAATCACTTCTTTCTCTTTCATCGAGTTATTCTCACAGTTATCTTCTTGATCTACTTCACTATCCGTATAAACAAGGCTGGCACCACAACCACTTACTATCATGGTTCCAATCTGCACATGTATATCCACATTGACTTCATCACCAACACCTAACATGTTTCCAATTGGCCAGTAGCTTAACCACACAACATCTTCATCACTTCCGGGTGCGCAATACACCACAGGATTGTATACCCAAGTAAGACCCTTGCTTCTGTTGCTGATTTTGGCCAACAAAGCCAACTCATCATTATCCTTTGATCCTGATAATCTGTATATGCAACTTACATTTAATCCTTGGATCCTGTTTTTCTCATGATTCAAAGGCACACAAAAGGACAAGCATTTGGATGATGACATATACTCATAGGTCGTCGTGTTGTTATCCTTTATGCCTTGCAGATAGGTGCTCATTATGCCATATTCATATAACATCTATGCCACATAAATTTAGTTAGTAGTATATTAAACAATATGCAGGTGGGAATGTGGGATACATGTAACTTGTATTTGAGGAAGATAACAAGAGCTAACCTGGATATGCCAATCTCTTCTTTTGGTAATTTCATCACCGACGAGGTCCACTTTATAATCTTGATATGCTTTGATCCAACGCATGTGACCCAGATCCGCTTCATCAATTTTTTCTATAGGCACTAGTTTAAAAAGGCCTTCGATTTCAGACAGTTGGAAACAACCTTCATAAGAAAACCTCTGCAGACTGAAAAGACCTGACTGGAATGTTACTCGATCCAATGATATACACCAATCTATATTTAACTCTTCTAGCGTTTTTGGGATACATGGGAGAGACTTCAGGTTTTGGCATAAAGACAAGGAGAGTACTCGAAGCATGTTAAGGTTAAAGTTACTAGGAAGACGTTCAAATGGATTACACCTTAATGTCAAGCAAAATAATGATTCAGGATGGAATAGCACATTCAAATCATTGTTATACCCAAGGTCACAGAAATCAAGATGCAAATATTGTAACGACCAGGGCAAGGAAAACAAAGATTGTGCTTGAAATCTACCAATCTGTAAAGATTTTAGCCTTTGCAATTGATTAACAAATCCGATACAGAAATTTGATGAAGCCTTCCATAGCTTGGTGCACCCTGTTAAATCGAATATCCCAAGACTCTCAAGGTCTCCTATGGATTTACAAAGATGAGTCAGACTGCTACAGTTGTGAAGGTACAAACACGCAAGTTTAGGGAGTTTGTAAAGATTGTAGACGCCGACAAGTTTACAACAACTTTGAAGATTTAGTATCTTGAGTGAGTCGAGAACCTGTTCCAATAATAACAAGTATAAATTATGATTTACATTCAAATAATGACCGACTAAAACATAGAAGCTAAAAGGTCAAGTGATAAACACAAGAAATAATTCCTTATACCATGGGTGCTTCAAACTTTTCCAAGTGTCCATTACTCATATCTAAAGCCACCAAGCTGCTCATCAAAAGCCCAGGGGGAATTGTTTTCAAAGGACATCCTCCAAGCCAAGACAACAATCTTAACTCTGGAAAAACATTGTAGGGCCCGGTGAATTTTACATCTTTCAGCCATAGATATTTTAGGTTGTCCATCTTTCCAAGAGAACTTGTTTCAAGGACCAATGCCTGCACATTTGCATGAAGTAAATTTACTATCATGCCTCTTACTTGAGTAGGGATGATAATGGGACGTGTATTCAAGTACAATTCTTTTTCTTATCATTCTATCTTGTGGTTGTAAAACCGTGTCTCATACTCGGTCCAATACTTACCAGGTAATATTCAAGTACAATTCTTTTTCTTATCATTCTATCTTGTTATATAACTTTATTGGACGGTTAGTTTGTTAAAGAAAATACTCTTCGGGATTGTCATGAACAGTTTTCTTTTTTTTTTTTTTTCTGATCATTCTATCTTCTTATATAATTTCATATATATGTACATGACAGCATCAACAGAAAAATGTTTGAAATATCTATGATTGTGATGATATAAATCCATTAAAATAAGTAAATACTTCATAGCAGAAAAAATTTAAATAAGATTATCAAATACATATCAGAAAAGAAAACAAAAAGTTATAAAGAAACTACTAAAAAGTAGCATGGACCCCATAAAATAAGATTAAGTGCTCAATAGTCCTTCAGCAAAAGCTAGTGAGTGTAAGTGTCTAATCAAACTCTAGTGAGCTCTAAGTAATTATAATGTCGTCAAGATATACCAAGACATACCACATAACCAAGTCATGGCTACAGAAAAATACAGAGGTGTCAAAAAAAAACTGTTACAAATCGAGAGTCATCAGTACAGAAGATAGCGTGGAAAACCAAGCTTGAGGCCCCTATTTGAGGCCAAAAATTCTACACAAAAAAACACACACACACTTCCTGTAGCTGGGTTGGGTCAAGAAAGCCAGGAAGTTGTGTCATGTATATAGTTTTGGATAAGCCACCATTAAGAAAGGCAATGATCGACCTATCTATATCCAACTGTGAGAAAAAAACAATTGACATGCAAGTCGGATAGTAGTATGTGTAACCATAGGGCTAAACGTCTCAGTTGAATCATCACCATATGTTTGATAAAAGCCCTTAGCAACATATACCAGGCTGTATGTCAATTAACAGATCCATTATGATTACGTTTAATCTTGTATACCTATTTACAATCTATGTTGGCATGAGCGGGAGTCGACACCAATACACAGGTCCGGTTAAAGTGCAAAGCAACAACCGCTGTACACATTTCATCCCACTTGGCCATTTCTAAACCTTATGAAACATAGTAGTCAATGGTAGGAGTAGTAAATACATGAAGAAGAAGAACATAATTGAGAAACTGCTTTGGCCGATGAGTATGATGACAAAAACAGGTGCTCATATAATGAGAAAGATAGAGGGGGAGGTGATTGTGGTGGCGGGGTGGTGTTATTGGTGGTGATGGTGATGATGATGATGATGATGATGATGTTGACGACGATGAGTATGATAATTATGATCAACGTGATAATAAGAACAAAGGAGGTATGATAGAAAAATGATGGTGGGTTGGATGGAGAAGATTCAAGAGCATAGTTGGGGTTGACAATTGAAGAAACACTAAGTCAACCCTTGGTTGAGCTTAGCTAGTTCGTCTCGTGAATAAGGGTCAATCTCTATTCTTTCCTTGCTAACGGCTTGACCATCTTCTATCGATCCTACAAAACGGAAGCAACACCGGTGAACTCGTTAGAAGGAGGAGATGTTGGGGGTTCTCCTTGTAACCACCATCCGACGTGAGAATAAGTATTCGCTTTGAGGAAACAAGTGTGTGTATAGAGTGAGACAATAAGAGAAGTGATCCTGGAATTGAACCTAGTGATGAAGCCCTCTAATTATAGCCTAAGGTTTGTGAAGGAGAGAAAGGCCAGCTGGTCGTTCGCCAACTGTCAGATCGTGGGGAATATCCATTATGTCCCCTCTTACACGATAGGGTCGTTATACTGTACTAGGGCTGACTTGGCGCGATGTCCTTCATGCCACCTCATCGTTCTCTAGTATTTCTTGTCGGGTTATCTATAGCTGTCTCTTGGAATTCTGTGACAGGATCTGACAACCAATGATTGGTGCCACGTGGTGTCCTTTTCTTTGGTTGTCGTTAGTGGTCTCCCCATCGTCATCAGTGGTGGCCCACTTCTGTCTCCAGGTTTGTTCATCGACCTTCTTGATCCTTCTACGACAAAGTTCGTGGAGTGGTATGGTCCCTTGTGTGCGCACTTGCGCATACTATTCAGGACTATACCCCTTCAAGTCCCCCAGTCTAGTGTTGCTTCCATATGAGTAAGTTGGATGGGTGGAGCTCAGGACTTATATATGAAAAGAATCTAAGTCACGTGGGACTATGTATATTCCAATGGGCCAGATCGGTGCGTGGAATGAGGCGTACACAAATGAGCCAGATCGTCGCATGGGTCATGGTGTACTCAAATGAGCCAGATCAACGCATGGGATAAAGGGTACTCAAATGAGTTGGATCAGCTTGTGGGATGAGGCGTACTCAAATGAGCCAGATTGGTTCATGGAACGTGGCATACTCAAATGAGCCAGATCGGCGCATGGGATGAGGCGTACTCAAATGAGCCAGATCAGCGCGTGGTATGAGGCGTACTCAAATGAGTCAGATTGGCGCGTGGAATGAGGCGTACTCATATGAGCCTGATCGGCGAGTGTGATGTGGCGTAGTCAAATGAGCCAGATCGGCGCGTGGAACATGGTGTACTCAAATGAGCCAGATCGGCACATGGAACATGGCGTACTCAAATGAGCCAGATCGGCGCATGGGAATAGTGCCTTAGATTTCTTCTAAGTTACGTTTCTATTAGGAGCATGAACTTGTAGTTGGTGAGGCTGATAGTAACCCCCTGTCACTGTTCTGCTTCAGGGTTGAGGCGTTTGTCGCATCGGTCAGTGCGTCAATCGCTTTTGCAGAGACAACATTAGTTCTGCAGGCTACTTTTTCAGCGACAGCAGGCGCGTGGCGGCCACTCGCCCAGGAAAGGCCTCCTTTTGGTTTCTCCCGCCTGACGTGTCACCCGGCTATTGGAGGAAAGCTCCCTATTTGTCGGTACAATTCCCCATTATATTAAATGCGATGGGTATAAATACCGAAGACCTCCCATACGTGGAGAAAAACTTCCAAGTTTCTATCTTTGAATTCACCTCTAATCTCTCCAGAGTTTTTCCTTCAAAATCTTGATTTCTCCTTATAAATCTATATCTCTTCATTATGTCTACTTCATCAAAGCCTGAAGGCTCACGCAAGGGAAGAAGACTAAAGAACCACTGAGGGCAGATCAGGCGGTTATAAACTGGAGGGAGGATGATTTTTGGCAACCATGTTAGAATATTTAATTTCCGGTAAGTTGGGAAGCGACGTTCCCTCCTCCTGGTAGCATGGCGACTGATGCTCCTCCAGGGTTTCTAACCTTGTATTATTCATTTTTAAAAAAAGGTAACTTCAGGTTACCTGTGACAAAATTTGTTGGTAATATCTTGGCCAAGTATAGGCTTCATATCTCTCAAATCAACCGGGTTGTCCTGCCCCGAATTACGCATTTTGAATTTATTTGTTGAGCACAAAATTTAATCCTGACGTTCGAGATGTTCAGTGTCTTTTATTATGTCTCTGTAACTGGTGAGTTTTACTCTTTCAATTCTCGAACCGGGAATGTGTTACCATGCAGTAAAGACCCTCCAAAGAGTCTTCACGATTGGAAGCATAAGTTCTTCTACATATGCCGTGGTGTGATTCTGATTGAAATGCGCTTCGGAAAGGCTGAGGAGAAGGTGCCAAAGGAGCCGGTGGTTGCATTTGCTGAGGAGCAGTGGTATAAAACTTTCAATGCCCAGCCCTCCTCCATGCTTCAACTTGATGAGATGGCATTTGTCGCTGCTGGAATGAGCATGTTATGGGCACCAAAGAACCTTAGGCATGCCCCAACATATGGTTTTAAGGGCAGATGTAAGATTCGAAGTTTGTGACTTCTTTTCTATGTACTTGTGTTTGTTCTTATGTGAATTACTTTGATGTTTGCCGCGTATAGTTTGATGAATGCCTTGGATGTTAAGGTTGGTGGGGAGATAACGGTCAAAATACTCCCCGAAAGGCAGCTTCCGTGGTTGGAGCAAATAAAAGATTACTTCCACCATCCATCTGAAGAAAGTTTAGCAGTGTATATGCCAGCGCGCACAGGTGCGAATCCTCCCGTTATTGCAAAACTGAAAATTATGTTGACCCCCGTTGAAAAGGAAACCATCCTCCTCTCAAGTGAGGAATCAATTGCTTCATCTGATGGACTTGTGCATCAGTCTCACTCGACGCGTGTAGGTGCTGGCGGTGATCCGACTGGAGAGTCCATTGCCATGGACATAGAAAGTGTGGCAACTGTGACTGAGCATGTTGCTGATGGTCAGCCTGGGAAAGGGCCGGAGGGTCAAGTCTAACCAGGCCCGCAATCCGGTAAACGGACACCAAGCAAAAGATATATGGACTATGTTGTCGTTTCTGATACCCTGCCTGGTTTGGACATAGGTGCTAGGCGTTCTGAAGAAAAGGCAGATGAGGACCAACCTACCATTACGCAAATCTTAGAGGAGAAGAGGAAGAGCATGGTTGCGGCGAAGCGCAAGTTAGATACTGACGCAGCTCTTCAGATTTCCGGGAAGAAAAGACGTTTGATGAGGCAAACTAAGGAATCGGCGCCCTCAGAGAGTGAGGTTGATCTATCTGTTTTCACCAAGAAAAAATCAAACAAGCTTGAGGAGATGTTTGTCGCGTCAGCTGGGAAGAAAGGTTTTGTTTTCGAACTTTATTGAGGATGGCGTGGTATGTGTGTGCAGGGTCTGCGACTGTGCTGACACAGAGACCTCAAAAGATAACGATTCGACGCTCGGCGTCCGCTGTGCCAAATATTTCTATGATACCTGGACCAGAGTCACCGCCTGTTATGCCTTTGCCGGTCTCTCCAACCGCGGAGCCCTTTATTCTGGAGGATGTTAAAGGCAAGGGGCCAGAAAAGATGTTAGAGACTGTTTATGTTGAGAAAGTATCAAAGACTACCCTTCCTAGGGTGATTATACAGAATCTAGTGAGGCGACCCCCCGAAGAGGCACAAGGTATACATAATGTGCGCCGTCCGCGGGTGACACGTAGGGTCGTGGTCATTTTGTTGATCAAGGTGGTAGTGGTGCGGTGAGGAAAGAGGTTGGAGAATCCTGGATGGAACACAACTCGTCATGTGACAAACTACCACATAATCCAAACTGGTTACTTGTCTAAGGTTCCTGGATGAACAATGTGGAAAACCGTTATGAATTATATGCAATGTCTATGCCTCCTGCTGAACGATGATATCAAAAGCACAGGTACCGGTGGCGGTTACTTGATGCTCATGTGCATTCGTTTGTCAATGCTTGCTCCACCACCCATGAGATCGTCCGAGAATGGAAGTGGATAGGTGAACAAATTGTTGAGGTTAAGGAAGAGAACAAGGCTTTTGTTGTTGCGCAAACAAAATTCAATGCTAAGGAGAATGGTTTATATTGGCGTGTTACTGATGCTGAGGAGAAATTATCAAAGGAATAGAAGTTGAAAGCCGAAAGGCAACAATAATGGACCACATCTTATGCTAAGACCAACCGACACTTGAAGAGTGCTCGGGATGAAGCTCTGAAGTGGAAGGGTTTGAGTGAGAAGATTGCTCACGAAGTTACTTGTCTCTCCTCCATTGTGGAGGAGAAGAACACAGAAGTCTTCGTGCTGCAGGCGCGTATCAATGAGTTAGAGAAACAAAATGCGATTAAGGATTCACAAGTGGGTGTTGTCCAGAAGGAGCGCGACGAATCTCATGCGCGTTTTATTGACTTAGAAGCTTCGGTTGATAAACAAAAAGCGCATGCGGAGTCGACTGAACCATGGCTTTTGAGTTGCTGTTGGTGCATGCGTCTGTCGACTTCGTCTTGTATCGAGTCTAGGACTAAAATTGTTAGATATGTTATACATTTTAGAATGTGTTTAAGGTAATTTAGCTTGAAAGTGATGATTTACCTTGAAAATGTCACTTGACAGTTTCAAGCTAAATCAAGATTTCCCTTGAAAATGGCATGTCATTTCAAGCTAAATCTCCTCACTATATATAGCCTTCAAGCTAAATCATTTAAAACTTTCATAGATTTTCCGGTCAGAGCAACGAAGTGCTGCCGAAGTGTTGTCAGGTTGTAAACGTCATACAAATCAATAGAAACAACAGTTTAAAGTGTAAACTCGCTGAATTGACCTCGGTTTGTTCGTTTCCGCCGCTCAAACTGAGATAAACTCTTCTGATCGACTCGTTTAGGTCCGAATTCGATCCTACAAGTGGTATCAGAGCTCAGGAGGAAGAGTTCATACCAATTCAGCCTCAAATTCTGTTTTTCTACTCCTTCTTTCTCAAAAATTAAAATTTTTACGGATAAAATCGGCTCAAATTCTCACATAATGTGCGTAAACATGTTTTAACAAACCCTTGAGACTTTCAGATCTAAAATCGACTTAAATCACGTTCAATCAGACCAAAAACTGTTCGTAAAAATGACATCAGCAGATTTAGCTTGAAATAAAGTGAAGATTTCGCTTGAAACTTGAGTTTGGTTGTTAATTTCGCTTGAATGTATGTTAAATTGAAGATTTCGCTTGAGTTTATTGCATGATTTCGCTTGAAAGTTAACATTTTGCCAGATTTCGCTTGAAAAATATGACATATGTTTAGTTGATTTCGCTTGAGTGTTGACATTTTGATCAGATTTCGCTTGAAACTTACTTGTTGATTTCGCTTGAAATGAGTGCTGAGTTTACTTGAGTGGATTTCGCTTGAATCTGACACACCGATTGAAATTACACTGTTTGAATACTTTGTTGATTTGCTTGAAAGTACATCGATTTATGTGAATCTTGTAAATTGGAAGTCAGATTGTATGTTGAATATCTCGGTTTTTACAAGAGCATGTGATAGTTCTTTGATTTCGAGGTGTGAGTTTGTTGGAACTTGTGATATTAGTTTGTCGGCAATTTAAAAGTTGGTTCATGTGAATATATCGGGTCATGTGTTAAACATAAAAGTTGTCAGCCACTTGTTTGTTTGATAAGTCTTGCATGTGAATTGATAAGGATCATATTTATGAAGTGTTTGTCTGCCATGTGATTGTTTGACCCATGTGATAGATTATTATAAAGGTCCAATCAAAGAGTATTGAAAGATTAACTTGTCAGCACATTACATCATTACATGTGAACATTTCAGTTTCCTATATGTGTTAGTCCAATGAAAATTGAATGGTGAATTAAAGTTTGCGGTTCAATCAGATTAGTAGATAGGTTAAATCAGATCTACAAGCTTCGGCCCATTGCGTTATTAGCAGCCCACTATTACTCGAGAACCAATCACATTCTAGTGCAACATTATGTTCATTAAATCAAGCGGACTTATCAAGTGTAAAGTGTAATCATTTTTGTCAGTACATTTGTAAGTCAGATCGTTTTGTGTGGATAAATCGCGTGATAAAGTCAAGATCGTACAGTTTGGAGTTCAAAGGTTTAAAAGGGTCAGGTCAATCGAATTCGATCTAGGTCATTCAGTCTACACAGTTGGTCAACGTTTCGCACAGTGTGTCAACCTTCAATCCGCTCAAAATAGTCATCAGTCCGAGTACCTATTTGTTTCGATTAATTGATAAATCTTTAAACTGATTGTGTTTTGTTGGTGTGTTGTCAGGTACTTGTCGGTTTCTACAAGAGATTCAAGTTGCTAAAAAGGAATGGATTCCGAGTTCTACAACGCATTTGCTACACCCTCGACTACTCCAGCTTCAATTGCTCAAAACATGAATGCAGAAAACGAAACTGGAACAATGCAAAAACCCCCGAAGCTTATGGGAATTGAAGATTATCACGGATGGAAGAAACGGTTTGAAAATTGGGTTCAGGCGAATCATCTAAGAGCTTGGGAGAGCATCGAAACTGAGTATGAGAGGCCAAAGAATACAATGGGAGCTGATAAAATCGTTTCTGAATTTACTGAACAAGAGAGGGAAAGTTATAAAGGAGAGAAAATGATGATCAATTTGTTACAACAAGCAGTAAAAGAAGATATATTTGTGTTGCTTCAACATGATGAAAATTCTTATTCTATCTGGGAAGCGCTTCAAAAGAAGTTTGAGGGAAGCACTGAAATGTTACAAAGTAAAGCAGCTTTGTTGAAAAAAGAGTTTGAATTGTTTACGTGCATGCCTGGTGAAACAACAAAGAGTCTTATTGAAAGATACTGTCATCTTGTACGTACCATGTCACAGTTGAAGATTACAAAAACTCCAGCAGAATGGGTTGAAAAGCTTGCTGATGCATTACCGCAAAAGGAATGGGGTACATATCTGATGATATTAAAGAATTCCGGACAATTTAAAAGGTTATCGATTGCACAGTTTATCGAGAAGTTGGAGGCACAGGATCTGGAACAGCAGAAAATTGCTAGAATGAACAGTTCAACTCATCAACAAGATATTAAATTGTACTATAAAGGAAATGTTCAAACTGCTGAAGTTAGCCCAAAGATACAAACTGCATTTAGTGCTGGAAATCAATCTACACCTAGCAGTCAAGGATCAGTTAACACTAGTGGGTTCTCAACGGTGAATCCTCCAAGTGTTCAAAGTTCATCTGCTGGAAATTGTCATTTGATTCAGTGCAATGTAGCTCTACATCTTCAAAACGGTAAAATTATTCTGAAGAAGTTGTAAAGCATCATATGGGATTATTGGTCACTGCATTAGAGTCTTATGAAGGGTTGATTGCCGGAAAAATTGGCAATCCGATGCTCACAAAGGAAGATTATGACCAGATCGATGCAGAGGAGCTGGAACTGATGGATATTAAATGGGCTTTAGCTAGTGTTTTGAGAAGAGCAGAAAAATTTAGATTGGTTACAGGAAGAAATGATTTCTTGGATGCGAATCTTTCTAATCTTGGATTTGATAAATCTAAAGTTGTCTGTTTTCGTTGCAGGGAGAAATGTCACTTTAAAAGAGAGTGCAAGAATCAGGAGCCGAGAGGAGCAAAGGAGTCGTCTGGGAAAGATGATTATTATAGGAAAACCATTTATCAGCAAATCACTCATCAACCACATCAACAAAAAGAGCCACAAACTGCTCATGGAAGAATGATCGAAGATGCAAATAGGAAAGCTTACCACGGTATCGTTGATCAAGATGATGAGAAAATGGCTGAAGGATTTAGCTGGGACAAGTACATTCCAGCTGATTCAAATGTTGGAGCGTTTATTGCTCATATTATTCGAAAGCCGGAAATGCTGAAGGAATGGATGGAAGTGTTATCTGATGAAGAGAAAAGTGAAGATGAAGGATCTGTTTCATCTGAAAACAGTTCGTCAGAGACAAGTGATACTGATGAAGAAATTGAACAGATTAATATTGGAAAAACTCACTTATCTTCTGATAGTTTTGAATTTTATTTTGCAGAAAAATTGAAGAAACTGAAAGAGGAAAAAGCTGAAAAAGATTTGAAAAAGGTCAAAGTGGTTGAGAAGATTGTGGAAGTTGAAAAGATAGTTGAAGTTGAGAAGATCATTGAAATCACAAAACCTTGTCTTAAATGTTTAGAGTCTTGTAAACAATGTATAGAGAAAGATGAGAGGTTTAGTGAGTTAGAAAAGTTGAAAGAAAAGTTGTTGTTTGATGTAAAAAATTTGAAAAAGTCATATGATGTATTGAACAGAACTGTGAATAGTCTGGAGAAGACTAACTCTGAAAGAGAAAAAGCTTTGAAGATGTTGAATGCTACTATGATGACAAAGCAAAAAGAGATCAACTTGTACATAGAAGAATGTGCAAAGTAGAAGAAAGAGTTGGATAGTGAAGCAACTGAGAATGAAAGAATCAGAAGATTGCTGCAAAGTTACAAAGGTTGTGACTACATAATTGATAGAATTTATCCAACAGTTGAAGGATTTGAAGCGTTTAAAGGTGAAGAAACAAAGCCAAAGAAGAAAAAGGATACTGGTAAGAAACAGGGTGTCTGTTATAATAAGTGTCCGCCTCCGATTTGGGAAGAGTACTCGTCTAGAAAACCTAACGAGGAAGAACTAAAACAGGCAGTCAATATTAAGTTAGAATCCGAGATAACCGATGTTTTACCGGACAATATTGATGTCACGTTCACAGCGTCCGACACAGATCATGAGTCCGAATTGATAAAAAAAGTGGTTGATCGGGTGTTGGATAAGGATGAGGAGTCAGAGTCAAAGTCAGAATCCGAAAGTTCGTGTCAGTCAGTCAGGAGTTCGAGTTCGTCCGAAAAGAGTTCAAAGTCGTCAGGAAAACGGGTGTATAGTAAAGAATTTTTGTTGTCAAAATCTAATTTGAATGACGAAACATTTGAAGTTGCATATACTTTGAATGGTTCTGACAAATTATATTTTGATAAAGAATTTCCAATAAGCGGTGTCAAAACTGATTTGATAAAAAAAGTTTTCAAACTAACAGAAATTAATATTTCTGAAATAAAAGATGAAAATCTTAATGTAAAACCTAAACCTTACACCTCAAGAGTACAACAACGTTTGAACAAGAAAAAGGGTTACAATTCTGGTTCTGGTTTTCAAA
>JARYGA010060520.1:0-40274 GCA_030545235.1 Helianthus tuberosus | reverse complement strand
TCAGCATTTTCTGAGTTATCCGCTCATTGTGCTAACCGTGCTTTGTGCATCGTTTATGTCACTAAAGTTTGTATGTGATAAATGGTGTGATAGTAAGGAATGTGATGCACATGTATGTATGATACAGAAATCATAAAACAGTTTAAGTCATTAGTTGTAATTAAGCACACTCATTAAGCATACATCAATATTATTAATTATACGGATGCATGCAAATTTGACGGTTGTCACAAAGATGATGCCCCTTTATTTTTCGGTGAACTATCTAAATGACGATAAGCGTCCGACGTTCCTTGATCACTCATATTGTAAACTAACAAATAGTCAAATAACACATAATCACATAAGTTAGTTCCTAACACAAAATTTGAAATTTCAGCGTTAGCAGAACACTTCTTTGGCTTAAGCCAGTGGCTGTAGCTCTGATACCACCTTCTGTCGCAGCCCCCGACCCCTACCCCGGGAGCGGGCGGCCGCGAGCCTAAGAGCGGGTGGTATCGGTGTTTATTAATTTGGCAGCGGAATACATCAGGATCGTAGTTAGGAAATATTTTTATCAGAGTAAACCACCAACTTTTATAATAATAAAGCTTTGGGATAAAATCCAAGTTCATTTGACAATACATTTGTAGGGATAAACCCTAATTATTGAAAACAAAAACTTCTTTGTTTATTTAGGTAACTTTTGTAGCCACTTTTCCAAGCCTTCAGTGCTCTCCAGCTGGCTTCTATTTGGCTTTCACATTATGTTACCTGAAACGCGTTTTAAAACATTTTGTCAGCAAGAAATACTGGTGAGTGCATCTCAGTTTAATCAAATAGTTTTATCACTTTTACAGAATGAGGGCAACCCGCAATTACATTTGTTTATATCTAATCAATTACTCATTCAGTACTGTCAAACCCTGACTTGTGGGTCATATTATCCATTGGCTAACTCTATGTCCAATGATAACGTTTTTCCACATTTTGTATACAAAACCCCAACATACCGGCAGTAATTGTAGAATCACAAATACTCAATTACTGTTAAGTGTAAGTTAAAACATTTTGAGGTTTTGGTAAAACATTTTGACTTTATAAAAAGGTGGCAAAAAGCATATGTACTCACATTGCAAATTTAGATAATACTAAAGCTTCCTGTGAATCTCCTGGTTATTATCTATTAAATCAAATAATGCACACGTGTTAGTAAAATAACCCAATTCAAATTAACCATACAACTCGAGACAGAATTCCAATGACTGAGTCGGGCAAAGCCGACATGCATTACGGAATCCTAAATCAATCGGGTGTACACACGAGACAGAATTCCAATGACTGAGTCGGGCAGAGCCGATATGCATTACAGAATCCTAAATCAATCGTGTAGGGTAATAGCAGGGTTATAGTACTTACAAGGAGGCAAAGCTTCGCTTCTAAAGTGGGTATAATGCCCGAGTATAATTTCTACTATCAGAGAATTTGAGAGAGAAAAGAAAACTGAATGATTGACAACTGATCTCTCGATCTCAATTTATAGGCTGATCAGACACCTTGTCGCTCCCCGTGAAGCCCCAGGCTAAGCCTGTCGCGGGCCGCGAGGGCCTAAAAGGTGGCACTAGCCTTGGTGAGTCAGCGCATAGCTTCCACACGTGTTCTGATACGTGGCGCACTTGTGTGCCGGCCAAATAATGGCTGCCGCGCCCCGCGAAGGACCAAAGAGGTCTCCGTCGCGGCCCACAAGAGACTGCCAAACTTGGTTTTTGTTGTTTTTATAAGTATAGGGTTATTTCAGGTCCGTTTCTCGCGTACGGGGTATATTTATGGACATTTCGGGGTGTCCAAAATATTTTAAGGAGGGTTGTTATAAAGAATGAAGAGAAACAAGAGAACAAATTGTGTCTCTTCTTATGAAAGGTTTAAAAGTCTCCAAAATGAGACCCTTTCAGAGACATATAACAGGTTCACCAAGCTTTTAAATGAACTTAAAAAGTTTGGTATTGAGAAATCTAACGATGAAAAAAATGTTAATTTCATGGATGCACTGCCAAGAGAGTTGCGTAGTCTAACAATAACCTTTTCGTCAACCCTTGAATTAGGGAATATGAACTTGCATGACCTTTATAGCATCTTAGTCCCTAGGGAGGAAGAAATCTATGAGAACTCAAACCAAATAGGGGGACCTATAGCTCTTGTTTCAAACACCCAACACACACAAAAATCACCAGTTTCAGATCCACAATCCTCTCATTGCCAGAATACCGAAAACTCTGATGCTTCATCAGATTTTTCGGCCTTTGCTGAAGCAATAGCCCTGCTCACAAAGACATTTGAGCAAAGGCTGAGAGGAGGAAGTGGTAAGTTTCAGAAAAGTGATAGAGGGAGGATGGAAGGAAAACCAAGGGAAAAGGGAAAGACAGAAGTTGTTTGCTACAAATGAAGACAAAATGGGCACTATGCTTCTGAATGCAAGAACAAGAAGCTGAAGGACGTGGCATACTATGAAAAGAAGCTTGAAGAAGCTAAGAAACAACAACAGAAAGTTAGCTTAATTGCAGGTACTGATACCTGGTTAACCGATGATTCTTCTGATGAAGAAGAGGCGGAAATGGCTAATTTCTGTCTGATGGCCACAACTTCTGATGGTTGCTCTACATCATCAGAACAAAAAGTAAGTTCAGATAATCTTAATTTGGAAAAACAACTAAACAAATTATGCAGGATTTTGTGCTTCCGCAAAACAAAACCTCATCAGAAAGCACAAAATCTGATGATCTGCAAATATTGCTCAATAAATCAAAAGCTGAAAATCAATCACTCATTGATCAAATTTTGATAAAAGACTCAAAAATTGAATTTTATGAAAAAGAGAGAAAAAAATATTTACAAGAAAATTCAAGATAATGAAACCAATGTGAAGGGTTTTCAACAAGCTAAAGAGTTTATACAAATTATTGAAGCAACACCAATTAACAAAGGTGAGGGGCTAGGATATGTTAAAACTAATGTTAAATCTCCCACCATCTTTGTGAAGGCATCTGAAAATAGTTCTGATAAGAAAATATCAAATTCTGATGCTGAATCAAGCAGATCTGGCATTTCTGATAACCTGTACTCATCACCCAAAATCTTTGTGAAAAGGGATGAATCTTTAAAAACAATGAAAAACGCAGAATTCATCCTAAATTTCACAAAGGAAAAAATGTTCCATCACATTCATCATTGTCTAAAACTTTAGACAAGCCAAATTGTATGTGTGTTGAAATACTGAAGCTAATTCAACAACATCTCTCAAAATAAATTCATCCTGCTAATGGCTCAGCATTAAGTAGACAATCTAATGAGAATTTCTCCCCTGATAAAGAAATCTCTAGCACATTTTCATCAGAAAAAGTACCCAAACAGGTTTGGGTACCAAAAAAATCTCTAACCTCATAATTTCAAGACCATCATGTGCAGCAGATCTGGTACTGCGATTCTGGAAGCTCCAAGCACATGACTGGGGATAAGAGCTTACTCAGTAATTATCAAGAATAACTGGGTAAATTTGTAAATTTTGGAAATGGGGTGAAGGGAAGAACAATGGGATATGGCACCATACAGTATGGAGCTTTAACCATTGAAAAGGTTGCCTATGTAGAAGGTTTAAAATACAATCTACTAAGCTATGGGCAATTTTGTGACAAAGGCTTTCCGGTAACCTTTTTACCTGAAAAATGTCTATTGGTTGGTTTGGATGACAACAAAATATATTTAAGAGGGAAAAGAATTAGATATTCCATCTACTACTTTGATTTCAGAGAAGAAATTGAGCATCCACAATTATGTTTATTTTCAACTGAAAACAAAGGTAATAGTTGGCTATGGCATAAGAGGCTTGCCCATTTAAATTTTAAAACAATCAACCAACTGGCAAATAAAAATCTGGTAAAAGGTCTACCATACATATCATCCAAAAAGGATAAGATATGTGAAGCTTGTGAGCTTGTCAAATCAAAGAGAGGCTCTCACAAAACAGTTTCAGAATCTTCAATTTCTGAAAACTTAGAACTTTTGCACATGGACCTTTGTGGACCTGTACAAATTGCCAGCTTTTCTGGTATGAAATACATATTAGTCATTGTAGATGACTATTCAAGGTACACATGGATTGAATTTCTAAGAAAGAAAAGTGAAACCCCTGATATGATCATTAATTTGATCAGAAAAACTGAAAATCTATTGAAATTACCTGTGAGAAGGATCAGATCTGACAATGGAACAAAATTTAAAAATGCAAAACTTGAGACTTTCCTTGTAAGTAAAGGAATATCTCATGAGTTTTCTGCTCCAAGAACTCCTCAACAGAATGGAGTTGTAGAAAAGAGAAACAAGACTCTGGTAGAAGCAGCTAGAACAATGCTTGCTTATGCCAGATTGCCCACTTACTTTTGGGCTGAAGCAATATCAAATGCATGCTTTACAGAAACAGATCTATCATTAACAAAAGACATCAGAAAACCCCATATCAAATTATCAACCATAGGGTCCCAAGTGTCAAATTTTTACACACCTTTGGTTGCAATTGCTTTGTCTTTAATGATTTTGATAGTCTGGAAAAAAATTGATAGAAAAGCAGAAAAAGGAATATTTCTAGGTTACTCATTGTCCTCAAAAGCTTATAGGATTTTTCTTTTAAACACAAGGACAATAAGAGAGAGTTTATATGTGTCTTTTGATGACTCATCAGAAACCAAAATTTCTGTTGAAATTATGAAGGATATAAACTTGTCTAAACAACCTGAAAATTCTAAAAGTTTACTTAACAAACTAACTGAAAAGCTATTAGAACATGATCATTTGATAAACATTTCAAAAAAATATGTCATGTACTGACCCTGCAGATGATCTGGAACCTCCAACAGAAAATGTGCAAAATGATCATAATTATGTCATTTCATCAGAAAATGTGATTGAACAACAGAATTCTGATCCCATTGACAACATTGAGGTCACATATCAGGGGGAAGCTTCAAATCCATCACCAAGTACAAGTTCTCATAACAACTTGAGATGGATCAGGAGACACTCACTTGCAGACATCATTGGTGACCCTGAAGAAGGTGTTAAGACAAGATCTGTAATGGCTCATGAATGTCTTTATGCTAGATTCTTAAGCATAATTGAGCCAAAATCTGTCAAAGAAGCACTAAATGTATTAGATTGGGTCCAAGCAATGCAAGAAGAGCTTGACCAATTTGAAAAGAGTCATGTGTGGGATCTGGTACCCAAACCAAACAACAAGTCCATCATTGGTATTCAGAAACAAGTCTAATGAACAAGGCATCATAACAAGGAACAAAGCAAGGCTTGTGGTCAAAGGTTATTGTCAACAAGAAGGAATTGATTATGATGAAACCTTTGCACCAGTTTCCAGGCTTGAAGTTGTTAGAATATTCTTGGCTTATGCTGCCTCAAATAACATCAAAGTTTATCAGATGGATGTAAAGTCAGCTTTCTTAAATGGTGAAATGGAAGAAGAAGTTTATGTGCATCAACCAGAAGATTTTGTTGATCCACAATATCTAAATCATGCTTACAAACTAAACAAAGCCTTGTATGGATTGAAGCAAGCTCCAAGAGCCTAGTATGAAACACTATCCAACTTCTTAATCAATTCTGGCTTCACCAAAGGTACAATTGACACAACCCTCATTCTAAAAACTCATAAGGGGCACACACTTTTGGTCCAAATTTATGTTGATGACATAATATTTGGATCCACTAATGATAAATTCTGCAAAAAGTTTGAGAAATTGATGACCAGCCACTTTGAAACGAGTATAATGGGTGAATTAACTTTTTTCCTTGGATTACTAGTAAAACAACAAAGTGATGGCATATTTTTGAGTCAATCAAAGTATGTCAAAACAATTTTGAAAAAGTATTCACTAAAAAATTGCTCATCTTCAAAAACTCCCATGGCCACTGGAAACAAACTGGATTCTGATCCAGAAGGAAAACTTGTAGATATAAAAACTTATAGAAGAATGATAGGATCACTACTATACCTAACTGCCAGTAGACTAGACATAATGTTTTCTACCTGTTTTCTGGCAAGGTATCAATGTAATCCTAAAGATTCACACATGAAAGTTGTCAAAAGAGTTTTTAAATATCTAAAAGGAACTTCAAATCTTGGCCTATGGTATCCTAAGAACACAAATTTAGAACTAATTGCATACACAGATGCAGACCATGCATATGCAAACTTGACAGAAAAAGCACATCTGGTGCCTGTCAAATGTTGGGAGAAAAATTAGTCTGTTGGGCAAGCAAAAAGCAAAATTGTGTTGCCACATCCACAACAGAGTCAGAATATGTAGCAGCAGCAAGCTGTGTTCACAAGTTCTATAGATGCAAACTCAACTAAAAGATTATGGAGTGAATCTGACAAGAATTCCTATTTTGTGTGATTCTATGAGTGCCATTGCAATAACCTCAAATCTGATGCATTACTCTAGAACAAAACACATAGATGTCAGATATCATTTCATAAAAGATCATGTTGAAAAAGGTAACATAGAAATGTATTTTGTCCCAACAGAAAAACAATTTGCTGATATTTTCACTAAACAATTAGATGAAAATAAACACAACTTTTTGATCAATAAATTAGGGATGGTCAACATGGAAATTGAACTAAAGGGAACAGGGTCACAAATTAAAGAAAAATCTGATACACATATGTATGATCAGATTTCTGATGAAAATTCTGATAAGTCATCAGAAAGTTCAAATCTCAGAAAATCTGGTAAATTGCCAGAAATCGACTAAATCAACAGAATTTCTGATAATACATAAGATATCATGTTTTCTTTATCTTTTCACATGCATACTCAAAAGTCCATTTGTAATCATCATTTCTTATTGATTTTGTATATTCTTTTAATTTTTCAATTTTTCCTTTCAATTTTTTTATTAGTTTATATTGCAAAGTTTTATCTCTTTAGACTAGGTAATTAAATTTTATCTCTGTAGTATAGGGCTGATAACGTCATGGATAGAAAACCTTCTGGGAACTTGTTAATGGTAGTTAAACTCTTTCTCCTTCATTCATTACATATCATCAATATTAAGGAGATAGAGGTGACATATAGGCAGATAATCATGATAAATTATCAGAAAATGGCCGCCTAAACCATTAATGCAGGAGATTTTATCTCATTTATTCTTTTTGCCATCTGACATAAAATTGAATAACAAAGAAAATGGGGATACAAAATCTAAAGTAGGTAGATATCATTTATGGCAAACTTCAATTTTACTATAAATGATCACCATCTTGAGCTTAGTCAGTCACTATCAACTAAGAAAACCCTAGAGAAAACTCATTCTTCTTCTTCTTCTTCTTCTTCTCCACATCTCTCAAACAAAAATGACAACCATCAATGCTGATTGATTCCCACTTCCTCACAACCCATATCATAATCTCAGAATAAGGACCAACTTTGAGGGTCCTCAGTGGGAGGGATGTCAAATCATCCTAAACTTGATCATGGGGAGTCATTTGAAATACGCCCTCACAGCTCACATCATGGTCTACCCAGACATTCTTCAAATGTTTTGGAAAAAGGCAGTATTGTTGTTGCATGAGGGTAGAGGTCTGACTTCCATCGGAAGTTTGGTGCTTAACCGAAGGATAGTGGTAGCTGAAGACATCATCAGAAGTGTTTTAGAACTCAATGATGATAATGATGTTGTGCTTTTTACAAAAGCTCAAATAGATGAAAATCTGGAGCAAATGGGGTACAATCCTGTAAACCCACTAGGGCTGATCACCAAAACAGGCTTTACCAAGCCATGGCAGTATCTGGTCACACAAATGGGGGCATGCTTCTCAAAGAAAATTGTCAACCATCATGAAGTCTCCTATAGGTTGATGGAGCCTATACATGCACTTGTACAGGACATCCCTTACAATTTCTCTCAGTACATAATGAAAGATCTTGCAAGCAACCTATGGTCTGGCAGACCTTTCTTGTTATATCCTCGTTTTCTGATGAGGGTAATCACAAGTCAGCTGGACTTTGGAGGTGTTCCTACAGGGTTCCCTATGGCTGAGATGAGGCTTCAACAAAATATGAACCTCAACATGCTCATACCCACTGACTAGAAATCTGGCCTGGTGACTGCCCTATGGTTGTTCTTGGAGATCATCTATGGAGAAGGGATGAACCTTGATTATGTCATTTTAGTTTAAGTTTTTTTTTTTTGTTTGTTGTTATGTTTTTTTTGTATGTTAATATATCATGTTTTTAAAGTTGTTTTGTTTTCTGGTTCATTGATTGTGGGGAAGCAAAAATAAAAATGGGTAAAGACATATGATAAAGGAAAGAAGTTAAATACCACAAAAAAACAACATATGATCATCAAAAACAAAACATTTGTCACAAAACTTTAAGTTTCTGATAACATAAAGTTGAAATCTGGCAAAATCTGGTAATATAACTTCAAAATTCTGATAAATTTTTCTGAACTGTTGAACTTCAAAAGGAATAAAAATGATAAAATGAAGATAAAAACATAGTGAAAAGTTTTAGAGAACATCAACACACTTAATCATCTTTTTTAAACTTTTCCAAAAAGATTTCTTGAAGAAAAGAACAAGAAACTTGGATGCTACCAGAAAATCATATGTAAGTTGGTCTACTATCCTTTGCTCATTTCCTCTCAACTAAAAAAAAAGTGATGATGCACTGGGATATCTTTTACTCAAGTTCACAAATCAAGGGGGGATTCTACATCTGTTGAAAGAAGTTCTCAAATCAAGGGGGAATTCTGAAGAATTCTGTTGAAATTCTGTTAGAATCTGTTGACTTCTATTGACTTCTGTTAACAAGTCAACAGAATTCAATACAAGAGGAAATGAAAATATTCAACAGAATTTGTGTTCTATTTCTGATAACATCATCAGAATTGAATTTTGACTTTGAAAAAGGGGGAATAATATAAAGGCAGCTGATTGGACCATTAACGAAAATGGGTCCCACAAGAATTGAAAGGTGTCCTGTGACCGGTAGTATTCTCTAATCAAAATTCAGTTCCAAACAAATGGAATGATTGAAGAAAATAATAGTTGAGAATGTATAACCATGATTACACGATTAATTCTCATTAAATACCTTGATACCCACGATCCAACGTTAACGGTTACTTTCTGAACCACATTTCACATCACACGATCTAACGGTAATAAAGGTAATTAATGATCTTTTAACCGCTATTACAAGCCACGTTCCATGTCCCCTCAACTCCTATAATCACTCATCTCTTCTAAAAACCCTCACTATAAAAAGCAACCTTAGCAGAAATTCACAAATCACTCACCTTCTTCCTCGCAAAAACCTTAAACCTCGAAACCCTCTGTTTTTTTTTTCAAAAGCCAAAATTCCCAAACCTCAAACCCTAACTCACAAAATTAAGCAATGGTAGAAGTAAATCTCAACATTCCAATCGTTCAACATGATGTACCATTCATTGAAGATGGAGAATTTTTGCCAATGAAAGAGAATAACTTGCTGATGAATACAGAGCATTCAGAATACGATGAAAGATGTCAACTTCTGATAGAATTTCTCTTAAGATGTCCAATCTCAAGAGCATTAACCAAAGGAAGAGAAGTACGGAAAAGATTATTGCAACAATTTGTTCACACTTTCAGTGAAGATGGAGAGAATCAAGTCTCTGCTCTTGTTTGGGGAAATGTCTTAGTGACATTAACTCCTGCAAGGGTAAGAGTATGGCTCGAACTTCTGATTTTTGACAACTACATTAAAGCACCAAGAAAAGAAGATTTGATAAGCTTTCTTATTAAGCTTGGATACAAAAACAAGAAGGTTAGCAAAATTGGAGGAGTCAGAAGAAATGAAATGCCAACATTATGGCAAGTGATGATGGAAGTGTTGAACAAATGTCTCACATCAAAGATAGGAGGAGCTGATCAAGCGAATCAAGCAATTCTGTCAATCATGTATGGACTCATAACTGGGTTCAAATTTGATTATGGGACATAAATCTTCAATTTAATCAAGAGATCAATTCTTACAAAAAATGGAAGAATCATTTCACATCTACCATATCCAAGGTTCATTTATGTCTTCATATTTGAAACTTTTGTTGAAAGGAATGTAGAAATTCCTATTTTAGAAGATGCTTGGAGTTCAAACACAATGAAACCTTGGAGTGCCAGTCAAGGGTGGACATCAGACATGGATGTTCCTGAGTTACCAGAAAGTATGCTGAGTCTAATTGCATCAGACTCACCATACAGACTGAAACATAAAGAACTTCTTACCAAACCAGATACACCAACAGAAGAACCCAACAAAGAAGTCTATAACTGCTCTTCTTCACCAGAAGAAGAAGAAGAAGTTGAAAAGTCTTGGACATCAGAAACAGAACCTGCTAGTAGAGACCAAATTCTGATGATAAGAAATTCACCAGAAAATAAGGAAGATTTTGAACCTGCTGGAAGCCATCAGAATCCGGATGCTGGAACTCATTTTGAGTTTGAAGCTAATCAAGAAACAGAAGATCAACATTATGAAGAATCTCATGTTGCTAGAGGAACTCATAAAGAAACTGAAGTCCATCATTATGAAGAATCCCACATTGCTGAAACAACACATGAAGCCACTGAAGTTCTACACTTTGATGAATCTCAAATTGCTGGTATAGACTCTCTCTTAAACACAGTTTTAGTTTATACTTCTTTAAAAAGAACAAACTCAGAAGATTCAATTACTGCATCTTACAAAGTTGAATATAGAAAAACTGTTGTTGATGAGGATGTTACTAGTGCAATTCATCTCAACTTGAATCAGAAAATGAGGAAGAGATTGGGATCTCAATAGATGGAGATCAGGAAACTGGTCAAGGAAATCTGGTTAAAGGTAATTTGTTTACCTCAATAACTTATAGAGAATCATTCACTGATATGATTCAAGGACATAAGGAAATCCAGGATGAAAATTTGTTTTTCACTTCTGGTGGAGGTGATTCTGGCATACTTAAGGTTGCACCAGATTCTGGTAAAACCCAAAGTACACCAATCATTTCCAAAACAACTGCAAATGTTTTTACAACTGGTATGTTAGAAGGAGTATCTGTTGTTCCAAATGTCCCTGAACCACCCATGACACAAGAGAACTTGGAAACAGTTTTAGAAAATTATTCAAGGCTTGCAAAAAGAGCCCTGTAGAAGAGAAGCTTGATTTATTGCTGTCAGAGATACAAGGACAAAGAGAAGAAATGAAGACCTTATCAGAATCAGTGGAGTTCATAAAGGCACATACTGAAAGAAACACTAAAGCACTAAAAGCTCTGCAAAAGCAAAAAGAAAAAGCACCAAAAACCAGCATTCTAGCATCAGAAATTCAAAAGATTCTCACAGAAATTGAGAAAATCAAAACACAAGTTACAAATGCTATGGAGTCAAGACAATCAAGCAGCTCAAACAAAGTTTTGGAAGAAGTCAACATTAACAGCAAGCAACAACAGTATCACTGATGCCCTTGAAAAATTAATAAAAGAATGGGCTGCCTTGCAGGAGAAAAATAAAACTGAATTTGCAGAAGTACAGAAAAGTGTAGCCAACAATACAAATCTGGTAGGAGAAGTGCAGTCTCTCATGAAGAGAATGCATTTCAACATTGCCAGATTGGCTAAGCTTAATCCTAAGGAAATCATGAAGGCAATTCCTGTTGAACAATCTCACCAGGAACTCCCAAAGTCAACCCCACAACAATCAACTGCTATACCAATCACTGAAGCTGGAACCATTGTAATGGGTCCACCTCCTGTAGTTCCAAAAGAAGAAATGTTGAAAAGGTTAGCGACTTCCATGCCTCTAGTTATCTCAAATTTGAATCTCAAAACTTCTCAAACTGGTCCAAAGCCAACTTCTTCTGGTGACACTGTTATAAGTACAAAAATGACTCAACAAGCAATGAAAGACTGGGAAGAAGAAGCTGACTCAAGAAAATCACAGATTGTCAAAAGAAAAATCTCTGAAACTCAATATGTTATGGTTCAAGAGATTGACAGGGATATTATGATATTCCCTGAATACAATCTGATGGAATACTATTGGACTCAAGAAGATGTACCAGAAAAGCCACCAACTTCTTATAGATTGGCTATATGGGAAGAGAGGTTAGAAAGAGGTTCAAGGAGCATCCACTACACCAATTAAAATCCAATAAAAAGAATCATAAAAGTATATGAAGAGAAGATTGGAACTGATGGTGTTGGTGGAACATATGTGCAGAACAGATACACACTTCACAGAGAAAATGGTGCAGAAGAGAAAGTGACTGATGGAGACCTTGCTGACAAATTGCATCCTTTGGACATTCTGTTCATGAAGGACTACTACGAAAAGGAAAGAGGAAACACACAAATTATCAGAAGAGCTTTGAAAAGCATATCAAATGTTGGAATAAAGCTATTTGAAAGAGTAGCTTTTTCTGACTTTGATCTATGCATCAATTATGACTATGTGCATAACAAGAAGGTCTATCTCACTCCACCAAACACAACCATTCCCTCAGAGCGGAAGCAAGATCTGGAGACATCATTGAACTACCAATGATAAGAGACAGACACAACTATAGTGTAGTCTACAGAGATTTTGAGAAGAACAAGGCTCAATTCAGAAGTGTTGATATCTGCAAATACTCCAATCAGACACTAAGGTTTATTATGAAGTGCATGAACAAGAGACAGGAACAGCTTCAGAAGACAGGAATGAACAAAGAAAAGCAAAGGCAGGAGATTGAACAAATGATTGAAGAATGGATACAAGCAAGAAGCTGGTACAAGGATATGTATGACATCTGCAACAAATACATCTCTTACAAAAAGAAATTGAAGTCTGGAGATGTACTCAAACGGACAAAGTTGTTTTGAAAAACATATCCTTTGATTTTATGTTATCATGTAATTTGTTTTCAAAATAGAAGTAACTTGCTTGATTTACAAATTCTGTTTCCATTCTTTGGAAAAAAAAATTTCATGAGGTAGTTTATTTTTCTTACAATACTTAGGGGGAAATTGTTAGGAAACTTAAAACATAAGTATTGAAGAAAAAGATGATCATCCTGATCATAAGATGAAGATACAGTCAAGGAGTATTACTAAAAAGGTGTCTACATGATATCTTGACAAGAAGAAAATAAAGATACATCTTCAACTAAGAATCAGGAGAAGATCAAAACAAAGAAGACAATCAGATAGAACCTTTCTGATGAAGTCTGATGATAAATCTGGTATTTATCATCAGAATCTGGTACAGTCTAATCACCAGAATTCTGGTAAGTGGTCACCAGAAATTTTGGTAGACCCACTTGTCTTCAAGATAAGGCCTGACACAAACCCAAAAAGGAGCAAGTTGGCAATAACCGATTCAATGAATATGCCAAGAAGTCTCTTTTGTGCAGAGCAAGTAGTTAATAAACAATTGTTTATTCAGATCTGAACTCTCTATAAATAGAGATGTCAAACCACGAAGGATAAATGAGTTGTGCTTAGCATTTAATACACACACTACAAACTCCATTGCCCTTCACTTAGAATTCTTTGAGTATTTGTTTTGTAATATCCAATAACTTTGTCTTTTCAAAGTCATTTAATACACTTGAAAAATTCTATATCTTGTTTCTTGAAAGTCTGATTTCTAGTTCCGCACACTATCTTCATATTTGTTGAAATTATTTGTCATATTAAGTTTGGGTATCTCTATCTGGGATCAACACGAGCTATCGCGGGGGGGGGGGGGGGGGGGTAATTGTATTTACTTTGTCGGGAACCTTCAAAGCACGTGTATGCATCACCGAAGGAGCTTTTCCTCAATTCTTCGTCTATACGAGCGGCCTCGTCCAACCTTTGTTGTACTTGCTTTGTTGTTGGTCGGCCACGAGTATTTTGTTGGACAACCGGTGGTTTCTTGGTAGATTTGGTTGGAGTTAACACCGCTTTAATCTTTGACAACAAGCTTTTTTTCTGAGCAGGGGGTCACATTCAAGCCATACCCTCCCGATGCTCACCACCACGGTCACATTCAAGCCATACCCTCCCGGTCCTTCCCCCGATTTTCTTTGATCGACAGGTCACAATAACGAAACCATCCGTGTTTGCCATTTCTTGTGCCCATTTTTTAGTTCATCTAAGGAGTTGAAAACCTGTAACATCGACAGGGTTAGGTTAGATTTTATATTTATTATTACTATAAAAGTTATTATACTAAAAATAATAATATTTATTATTATTATAAAAGTTATAATAATAATAATAATAATAATAATAATAATAATAATAATAATAATAATAATAATAACAATAATAATAATAAGATGATTGCTATCCCCAACTTTAATGCTCCACCAGATGGTTTCTCGCCACGAACCTCTAGAACTTCACCAGCAACATTCGCAAAGTCACGATGACATGCTTGGCCAAACCAACCACCCAAGAATGGAATCGTCGAGTAATAATAACAAAACAATAATAACAATAATAACAATAATAATAGCAATTTTAACAATAACAACAATAATAATAACAATTAATCTGTCTAACGTAACTAAATAAATTTGATACCTGCTTTGTGAAATACGGATTGACCGGGATGTGGGTGCCTCACCACCATATCCACCAACGTCCGGATAGTTTTGTTGAACGTAAGGATTGCTTAGGGAAATGAATTGCTGATGACTACCGTCTCCTCCGTATCCATCAGGATAGTGTTGTTGCACGTAAGAATATTCGCACCCGTATCCATAATCTGGATACCTTTGTTGCGCCGGATAACTTGGTTCATCAGCATGGTATGAGTCATTTACAGGGGATGTTTCATCAACAGGGGGATGCGTGTTCAAATCTAGAAATGGTCTGTTTTGTTTTCCTTGTACACTAGACACAACCTCCTCTTGCTCGTTAGAATCGGGAACGCCAGACTCCTCCAAAAAACGGTATCATCACTAGTAAATAATTAATTAGAACAACAAGTAATTAAAATAGTTAAGCTAATAACTGTTACCGGAACGTTTTCGGGCACCATCACTCGCCAGAATACGGCCCAAAGACATAGTTGCCATCCCAGTATGATGATGATTTCAGCACCTCACAAGTGAAAAAAAGGCAAAGAAGAAGCTCGGTGCACAGAACGATGGATGGTTGAAGAATGCTCTGCATCTCACTATTTATTTCAAATATAGACGCCTCGTATAGCCCTAGACGCCCCATATTACTGTATGTCGCATGCCAGACACATAGTCAAATCAGTCCTCAAGACGCCCGGTCTAGGCCTACACGTGGCGTCTTGCTCTATCGTATTGCTCCCTCGTATAGGTCTAGACGCCCCGTCTGATGTGATTGATTTGACCTGGTACGAGGTTTAGTGGCTTGTCGGAGACAAAAACCCTAGACGCCTCGTATAGGCCTAGACGAGATGTCTTAAAGGCCCTAGGCCTATACGAAGCGTCTTAAAACGTGTGAAAATAGGCATTAAGGTGTGTGAATATGCACACCCATAATTTAAAGAGCGCTACTCTCTCAATTTCTTAATTGTTCCAAGTGTAATTCACAATGAACCAATGTGTTTATTTTATACACACATAACAACAAAACTTATTAATATTGTTATGAACAATATTAAATTGCAATTGAATGAATTTAATTGGTTTGAAGTAGTCAAACTCAAAATTGTCACTTCATTAATGGCATGAGTTGAAACTGTTCCGAAATACTATTGAACACACCAGTAGTAATACTACTGAAGGTACTGAACTTATCAGCAGCAACGGTACTTAGGGTTCGGAGCAGTGCTGATGCATAATCAGTACTCAAGGTTCGAACCTGTGCAGAAGCATCAGCACTATTGAGATTTGATCTAGTGTGAGCCCATTAGCAGTGTTGAGGGTAGAACTAGTGTGAAACTCATCAGCACTCAAGAGGTGCTATTGCTGAAGGTCCAAGCTGCTACCGAAGCGATGGTGTCAGCTGGTGTTATTGCTGACATCATCAGGTGTTCCTGACCCAACTCGCAAGACCCACACCCGTCCAAGAACCATGGACAGTCAAACCCGATTCGAGCAATTTGAACCAACCCCCAAAAGTACAAAGGGGACTCGAGGCAATGCGTGGTGCAAAGTGCACCATCAAAATACCACATCACCCGTCACCCACTTTTCTCATCCGAAACACGTACGTGACCAACGACTTCACCTAATCCTGACACCCACAAAGTTGAGCCACATTCTTGGCAAACTTCACCAAACTTACCACATGGATTCAGACATCCACAAACCCGCACGTTGTAGGTGTAAACCAACTTACATTAGGACCATTATTTCTTTTATTGGGGTACAATTCCTTCACTACAGATTTTCGTCTTCTGTCTATCACCTTTTCCAAAACTTGAATCTTCAAATGTGGATTCAGAGTTTTATGGAAATGAGAGTAATTGAACCTTCACGTATTTAGGTTACCTTTTTGAGCTCAATGAACTAAGAAAATGCAATGATTTCCTTCATCGTAGATTTTCACCTTCGTGTGTGCCATTAATCACTCTTTATCTAAAGTTGGATGATTTCTTCAACATCTCGCAATATATGAGTTCTAAAAATGAGGCTTTCCCTGCTCACTTGTTATTGTTTATGACTAGTTAAAACAACACATATATATTATTCACTTACCTAAGTGTGGGAGAATAGGGAAGTACACAACATATGTTCTCAATCCATTAATTATAAGTAGGACATTTTAGAGATTACTGTCTTATAAGACCGGTATTGTGGGGTGACGCCCATTGTCATGATACCGCGTTCCGGATCGACCCTTTAGCAGCGACAAATTGAATGTCGCCGCTAAAGGTGGTCATTTCTTGTAGTGTCACCTAACCCACAATGGGCGTTAAACACCAAAACGTGCTAATTAAAGGAGATCATCAACGTAGGGAGTGCACCCTCGTAACGAGCGTTAGGGTGAACAGAGATGGAGCCCATAATCCTTTCAACCAATCACCAATTTTGGATTTTCATGATTTTTTTTTCTTTTATTTATCTTTTTAGTTAAACCATAACAACGTTGTGAAGGGTGGGTTAGATAAAGTCTCACTACCTACGTGACAGGACATTATGTACTTTTTCGTTAAACCACAACATATAGTCTAACATTATCATTGGAATCGAATCTTCCAATAAGTGAGACTGTTTACTTTCATAAATGTATTTTATGATGAATTTAATTAACATTATCAAGATATAAGATGTTAACCATCTTTCCAAATTCCCTCACTCGGGTTGCCATCTCTTCACGATCAAAACGCCCAGCCACAGTTATTCTTCCTACTTCTTTACGAGTGGAAATAGATTCAACGCCCATAACGCTAGATACTGCCTTCTCTATCTTGCCTATTTCACTTTCACTATTAAAGCTAACTCCCAACACAACTTCAACTTCCTGAAATGTACACATAAATAAAATAGAAAAAGTAACAAAAAAATAAAATAAAAAAAACACAGGATAACAAGAACACAAAAAAAAAAAAAAAAAAAAAAAAAAAAAAAAAAAAAAAAAACCTTTGGATAATCATGTGCAATGGAATTTAGTTATATATTAAAAATGACTCAAGTCATCATTAATATGTATCATATATTTGCACATGCTCACTGAACTTAAATGGTTAGATTGCGCTCAGTTAACAAAATTCAATGGAATTGGATTTTGAATTACATTTCTTAATGATGTTGTTTCGAAAATTTGTTGAAACTAGAATCTCAATTCCATTATTAATGTATTTGGTTGGCAAATGACATTGGAATAGTTAAGAAAAGTTATATACATACTTACATTGGAATTGTGTGGCTGATATAATGACATTGTCTGTCGAGTTTTTCTCCATCCATGTGAATCTGTGAGAATTTGAGACTTTAGAATCTAAAGCAACCATTTTAACTTGCTAAAAACTTACCTGTATGATAAACGTTATCACCAAACAACCGTTCCAACCAAGACGAGGTCTCTGAACCAAATAAATCACGGCGGCAAAGATAGTAGCCTCCTGTGGTCACCTCGAATTCAGAAAGGTCTCCTCCAATCACTTCTTTCTCTTTCATCGAGTTATTCTCACAGTTATCTTCTTGATCTACTTCACTATCCGTATAAACAAGGCTGGCACCACAACCACTTACTATCATGGTTCCAATCTGCACATGTATATCCACATTGACTTCATCACCAACACCTAACATGTTTCCAATTGGCCAGTAGCTTAACCACACAACATCTTCATCACTTCCGGGTGCGCAATACACCACAGGATTGTATACCCAAGTAAGACCCTTGCTTCTGTTGCTGATTTTGGCCAACAAAGCCAACTCATCATTATCCTTTGATCCTGATAATCTGTATATGCAACTTACATTTAATCCTTGGATCCTGTTTTTCTCATGATTCAAAGGCACACAAAAGGACAAGCATTTGGATGATGACATATACTCATAGGTCGTCGTGTTGTTATCCTTTATGCCTTGCAGATAGGTGCTCATTATGCCATATTCATATAACATCTATGCCACATAAATTTAGTTAGTAGTATATTAAACAATATGCAGGTGGGAATGTGGGATACATGTAACTTGTATTTGAGGAAGATAACAAGAGCTAACCTGGATATGCCAATCTCTTCTTTTGGTAATTTCATCACCGACGAGGTCCACTTTATAATCTTGATATGCTTTGATCCAACGCATGTGACCCAGATCCGCTTCATCAATTTTTTCTATAGGCACTAGTTTAAAAAGGCCTTCGATTTCAGACAGTTGGAAACAACCTTCATAAGAAAACCTCTGCAGACTGAAAAGACCTGACTGGAATGTTACTCGATCCAATGATATACACCAATCTATATTTAACTCTTCTAGCGTTTTTGGGATACATGGGAGAGACTTCAGGTTTTGGCATAAAGACAAGGAGAGTACTCGAAGCATGTTAAGGTTAAAGTTACTAGGAAGACGTTCAAATGGATTACACCTTAATGTCAAGCAAAATAATGATTCAGGATGGAATAGCACATTCAAATCATTGTTATACCCAAGGTCACAGAAATCAAGATGCAAATATTGTAACGACCAGGGCAAGGAAAACAAAGATTGTGCTTGAAATCTACCAATCTGTAAAGATTTTAGCCTTTGCAATTGATTAACAAATCCGATACAGAAATTTGATGAAGCCTTCCATAGCTTGGTGCACCCTGTTAAATCGAATATCCCAAGACTCTCAAGGTCTCCTATGGATTTACAAAGATGAGTCAGACTGCTACAGTTGTGAAGGTACAAACACGCAAGTTTAGGGAGTTTGTAAAGATTGTAGACGCCGACAAGTTTACAACAACTTTGAAGATTTAGTATCTTGAGTGAGTCGAGAACCTGTTCCAATAATAACAAGTATAAATTATGATTTACATTCAAATAATGACCGACTAAAACATAGAAGCTAAAAGGTCAAGTGATAAACACAAGAAATAATTCCTTATACCATGGGTGCTTCAAACTTTTCCAAGTGTCCATTACTCATATCTAAAGCCACCAAGCTGCTCATCAAAAGCCCAGGGGGAATTGTTTTCAAAGGACATCCTCCAAGCCAAGACAACAATCTTAACTCTGGAAAAACATTGTAGGGCCCGGTGAATTTTACATCTTTCAGCCATAGATATTTTAGGTTGTCCATCTTTCCAAGAGAACTTGTTTCAAGGACCAATGCCTGCACATTTGCATGAAGTAAATTTACTATCATGCCTCTTACTTGAGTAGGGATGATAATGGGACGTGTATTCAAGTACAATTCTTTTTCTTATCATTCTATCTTGTGGTTGTAAAACCGTGTCTCATACTCGGTCCAATACTTACCAGGTAATATTCAAGTACAATTCTTTTTCTTATCATTCTATCTTGTTATATAACTTTATTGGACGGTTAGTTTGTTAAAGAAAATACTCTTCGGGATTGTCATGAACAGTTTTCTTTTTTTTTTTTTTTCTGATCATTCTATCTTCTTATATAATTTCATATATATGTACATGACAGCATCAACAGAAAAATGTTTGAAATATCTATGATTGTGATGATATAAATCCATTAAAATAAGTAAATACTTCATAGCAGAAAAAATTTAAATAAGATTATCAAATACATATCAGAAAAGAAAACAAAAAGTTATAAAGAAACTACTAAAAAGTAGCATGGACCCCATAAAATAAGATTAAGTGCTCAATAGTCCTTCAGCAAAAGCTAGTGAGTGTAAGTGTCTAATCAAACTCTAGTGAGCTCTAAGTAATTATAATGTCGTCAAGATATACCAAGACATACCACATAACCAAGTCATGGCTACAGAAAAATACAGAGGTGTCAAAAAAAAACTGTTACAAATCGAGAGTCATCAGTACAGAAGATAGCGTGGAAAACCAAGCTTGAGGCCCCTATTTGAGGCCAAAAATTCTACACAAAAAAACACACACACACTTCCTGTAGCTGGGTTGGGTCAAGAAAGCCAGGAAGTTGTGTCATGTATATAGTTTTGGATAAGCCACCATTAAGAAAGGCAATGATCGACCTATCTATATCCAACTGTGAGAAAAAAACAATTGACATGCAAGTCGGATAGTAGTATGTGTAACCATAGGGCTAAACGTCTCAGTTGAATCATCACCATATGTTTGATAAAAGCCCTTAGCAACATATACCAGGCTGTATGTCAATTAACAGATCCATTATGATTACGTTTAATCTTGTATACCTATTTACAATCTATGTTGGCATGAGCGGGAGTCGACACCAATACACAGGTCCGGTTAAAGTGCAAAGCAACAACCGCTGTACACATTTCATCCCACTTGGCCATTTCTAAACCTTATGAAACATAGTAGTCAATGGTAGGAGTAGTAAATACATGAAGAAGAAGAACATAATTGAGAAACTGCTTTGGCCGATGAGTATGATGACAAAAACAGGTGCTCATATAATGAGAAAGATAGAGGGGGAGGTGATTGTGGTGGCGGGGTGGTGTTATTGGTGGTGATGGTGATGATGATGATGATGATGATGATGTTGACGACGATGAGTATGATAATTATGATCAACGTGATAATAAGAACAAAGGAGGTATGATAGAAAAATGATGGTGGGTTGGATGGAGAAGATTCAAGAGCATAGTTGGGGTTGACAATTGAAGAAACACTAAGTCAACCCTTGGTTGAGCTTAGCTAGTTCGTCTCGTGAATAAGGGTCAATCTCTATTCTTTCCTTGCTAACGGCTTGACCATCTTCTATCGATCCTACAAAACGGAAGCAACACCGGTGAACTCGTTAGAAGGAGGAGATGTTGGGGGTTCTCCTTGTAACCACCATCCGACGTGAGAATAAGTATTCGCTTTGAGGAAACAAGTGTGTGTATAGAGTGAGACAATAAGAGAAGTGATCCTGGAATTGAACCTAGTGATGAAGCCCTCTAATTATAGCCTAAGGTTTGTGAAGGAGAGAAAGGCCAGCTGGTCGTTCGCCAACTGTCAGATCGTGGGGAATATCCATTATGTCCCCTCTTACACGATAGGGTCGTTATACTGTACTAGGGCTGACTTGGCGCGATGTCCTTCATGCCACCTCATCGTTCTCTAGTATTTCTTGTCGGGTTATCTATAGCTGTCTCTTGGAATTCTGTGACAGGATCTGACAACCAATGATTGGTGCCACGTGGTGTCCTTTTCTTTGGTTGTCGTTAGTGGTCTCCCCATCGTCATCAGTGGTGGCCCACTTCTGTCTCCAGGTTTGTTCATCGACCTTCTTGATCCTTCTACGACAAAGTTCGTGGAGTGGTATGGTCCCTTGTGTGCGCACTTGCGCATACTATTCAGGACTATACCCCTTCAAGTCCCCCAGTCTAGTGTTGCTTCCATATGAGTAAGTTGGATGGGTGGAGCTCAGGACTTATATATGAAAAGAATCTAAGTCACGTGGGACTATGTATATTCCAATGGGCCAGATCGGTGCGTGGAATGAGGCGTACACAAATGAGCCAGATCGTCGCATGGGTCATGGTGTACTCAAATGAGCCAGATCAACGCATGGGATAAAGGGTACTCAAATGAGTTGGATCAGCTTGTGGGATGAGGCGTACTCAAATGAGCCAGATTGGTTCATGGAACGTGGCATACTCAAATGAGCCAGATCGGCGCATGGGATGAGGCGTACTCAAATGAGCCAGATCAGCGCGTGGTATGAGGCGTACTCAAATGAGTCAGATTGGCGCGTGGAATGAGGCGTACTCATATGAGCCTGATCGGCGAGTGTGATGTGGCGTAGTCAAATGAGCCAGATCGGCGCGTGGAACATGGTGTACTCAAATGAGCCAGATCGGCACATGGAACATGGCGTACTCAAATGAGCCAGATCGGCGCATGGGAATAGTGCCTTAGATTTCTTCTAAGTTACGTTTCTATTAGGAGCATGAACTTGTAGTTGGTGAGGCTGATAGTAACCCCCTGTCACTGTTCTGCTTCAGGGTTGAGGCGTTTGTCGCATCGGTCAGTGCGTCAATCGCTTTTGCAGAGACAACATTAGTTCTGCAGGCTACTTTTTCAGCGACAGCAGGCGCGTGGCGGCCACTCGCCCAGGAAAGGCCTCCTTTTGGTTTCTCCCGCCTGACGTGTCACCCGGCTATTGGAGGAAAGCTCCCTATTTGTCGGTACAATTCCCCATTATATTAAATGCGATGGGTATAAATACCGAAGACCTCCCATACGTGGAGAAAAACTTCCAAGTTTCTATCTTTGAATTCACCTCTAATCTCTCCAGAGTTTTTCCTTCAAAATCTTGATTTCTCCTTATAAATCTATATCTCTTCATTATGTCTACTTCATCAAAGCCTGAAGGCTCACGCAAGGGAAGAAGACTAAAGAACCACTGAGGGCAGATCAGGCGGTTATAAACTGGAGGGAGGATGATTTTTGGCAACCATGTTAGAATATTTAATTTCCGGTAAGTTGGGAAGCAACGTTCCCTCCTCCTGGTAGCATGGCGACTGATGCTCCTCCAGGGTTTCTAACCTTGTATTATTCATTTTTAAAAAAAGGTAACTTCAGGTTACCTGTGACAAAATTTGTTGGTAATATCTTGGCCAAGTATAGGCTTCATATCTCTCAAATCAACCGGGTTGTCCTGCCCCGAATTACGCATTTTGAATTTATTTGTTGAGCACAAAATTTAATCCTGACGTTCGAGATGTTCAGTGTCTTTTATTATGTCTCTGTAACTGGTGAGTTTTACTCTTTCAATTCTCGAACCGGGAATGTGTTACCATGCAGTAAAGACCCTCCAAAGAGTCTTCACGATTGGAAGCATAAGTTCTTCTACATATGCCGTGGTGTGATTCTGATTGAAATGCGCTTCGGAAAGGCTGAGGAGAAGGTGCCAAAGGAGCCGGTGGTTGCATTTGCTGAGGAGCAGTGGTATAAAACTTTCAATGCCCAGCCCTCCTCCATGCTTCAACTTGATGAGATGGCATTTGTCGCTGCTGGAATGAGCATGTTATGGGCACCAAAGAACCTTAGGCATGCCCCAACATATGGTTTTAAGGGCAGATGTAAGATTCGAAGTTTGTGACTTCTTTTCTATGTACTTGTGTTTGTTCTTATGTGAATTACTTTGATGTTTGCCGCGTATAGTTTGATGAATGCCTTGGATGTTAAGGTTGGTGGGGAGATAACGGTCAAAATACTCCCCGAAAGGCAGCTTCCGTGGTTGGAGCAAATAAAAGATTACTTCCACCATCCATCTGAAGAAAGTTTAGCAGTGTATATGCCAGCGCGCACAGGTGCGAATCCTCCCGTTATTGCAAAACTGAAAATTATGTTGACCCCCGTTGAAAAGGAAACCATCCTCCTCTCAAGTGAGGAATCAATTGCTTCATCTGATGGACTTGTGCATCAGTCTCACTCGACGCGTGTAGGTGCTGGCGGTGATCCGACTGGAGAGTCCATTGCCATGGACATAGAAAGTGTGGCAACTGTGACTGAGCATGTTGCTGATGGTCAGCCTGGGAAAGGGCCGGAGGGTCAAGTCTAACCAGGCCCGCAATCCGGTAAACGGACACCAAGCAAAAGATATATGGACTATGTTGTCGTTTCTGATACCCTGCCTGGTTTGGACATAGGTGCTAGGCGTTCTGAAGAAAAGGCAGATGAGGACCAACCTACCATTACGCAAATCTTAGAGGAGAAGAGGAAGAGCATGGTTGCGGCGAAGCGCAAGTTAGATACTGACGCAGCTCTTCAGATTTCCGGGAAGAAAAGACGTTTGATGAGGCAAACTAAGGAATCGGCGCCCTCAGAGAGTGAGGTTGATCTATCTGTTTTCACCAAGAAAAAATCAAACAAGCTTGAGGAGATGTTTGTCGCGTCAGCTGGGAAGAAAGGTTTTGTTTTCGAACTTTATTGAGGATGGCGTGGTATGTGTGTGCAGGGTCTGCGACTGTGCTGACACAGAGACCTCAAAAGATAACGATTCGACGCTCGGCGTCCGCTGTGCCAAATATTTCTATGATACCTGGACCAGAGTCACCGCCTGTTATGCCTTTGCCGGTCTCTCCAACCGCGGAGCCCTTTATTCTGGAGGATGTTAAAGGCAAGGGGCCAGAAAAGATGTTAGAGACTGTTTATGTTGAGAAAGTATCAAAGACTACCCTTCCTAGGGTGATTATACAGAATCTAGTGAGGCGACCCCCCGAAGAGGCACAAGGTATACATAATGTGCGCCGTCCGCGGGTGACACGTAGGGTCGTGGTCATTTTGTTGATCAAGGTGGTAGTGGTGCGGTGAGGAAAGAGGTTGGAGAATCCTGGATGGAACACAACTCGTCATGTGACAAACTACCACATAATCCAAACTGGTTACTTGTCTAAGGTTCCTGGATGAACAATGTGGAAAACCGTTATGAATTATATGCAATGTCTATGCCTCCTGCTGAACGATGATATCAAAAGCACAGGTACCGGTGGCGGTTACTTGATGCTCATGTGCATTCGTTTGTCAATGCTTGCTCCACCACCCATGAGATCGTCCGAGAATGGAAGTGGATAGGTGAACAAATTGTTGAGGTTAAGGAAGAGAACAAGGCTTTTGTTGTTGCGCAAACAAAATTCAATGCTAAGGAGAATGGTTTATATTGGCGTGTTACTGATGCTGAGGAGAAATTATCAAAGGAATAGAAGTTGAAAGCCGAAAGGCAACAATAATGGACCACATCTTATGCTAAGACCAACCGACACTTGAAGAGTGCTCGGGATGAAGCTCTGAAGTGGAAGGGTTTGAGTGAGAAGATTGCTCACGAAGTTACTTGTCTCTCCTCCATTGTGGAGGAGAAGAACACAGAAGTCTTCGTGCTGCAGGCGCGTATCAATGAGTTAGAGAAACAAAATGCGATTAAGGATTCACAAGTGGGTGTTGTCCAGAAGGAGCGCGACGAATCTCATGCGCGTTTTATTGACTTAGAAGCTTCGGTTGATAAACAAAAAGCGCATGCGGAGTCGACTGAACCATGGCTTTTGAGTTGCTGTTGGTGCATGCGTCTGTCGACTTCGTCTTGTATCGAGTCTAGGACTAAAATTGTTAGATATGTTATACATTTTAGAATGTGTTTAAGGTAATTTAGCTTGAAAGTGATGATTTACCTTGAAAATGTCACTTGACAGTTTCAAGCTAAATCAAGATTTCCCTTGAAAATGGCATGTCATTTCAAGCTAAATCTCCTCACTATATATAGCCTTCAAGCTAAATCATTTAAAACTTTCATAGATTTTCCGGTCAGAGCAACGAAGTGCTGCCGAAGTGTTGTCAGGTTGTAAACGTCATACAAATCAATAGAAACAACAGTTTAAAGTGTAAACTCGCTGAATTGACCTCGGTTTGTTCGTTTCCGCCGCTCAAACTGAGATAAACTCTTCTGATCGACTCGTTTAGGTCCGAATTCGATCCTACAAGTGGTATCAGAGCTCAGGAGGAAGAGTTCATACCAATTCAGCCTCAAATTCTGTTTTTCTACTCCTTCTTTCTCAAAAATTAAAATTTTTACGGATAAAATCGGCTCAAATTCTCACATAATGTGCGTAAACATGTTTTAACAAACCCTTGAGACTTTCAGATCTAAAATCGACTTAAATCACGTTCAATCAGACCAAAAACTGTTCGTAAAAATGACATCAGCAGATTTAGCTTGAAATAAAGTGAAGATTTCGCTTGAAACTTGAGTTTGGTTGTTAATTTCGCTTGAATGTATGTTAAATTGAAGATTTCGCTTGAGTTTATTGCATGATTTCGCTTGAAAGTTAACATTTTGCCAGATTTCGCTTGAAAAATATGACATATGTTTAGTTGATTTCGCTTGAGTGTTGACATTTTGATCAGATTTCGCTTGAAACTTACTTGTTGATTTCGCTTGAAATGAGTGCTGAGTTTACTTGAGTGGATTTCGCTTGAATCTGACACACCGATTGAAATTACACTGTTTGAATACTTTGTTGATTTGCTTGAAAGTACATCGATTTATGTGAATCTTGTAAATTGGAAGTCAGATTGTATGTTGAATATCTCGGTTTTTACAAGAGCATGTGATAGTTCTTTGATTTCGAGGTGTGAGTTTGTTGGAACTTGTGATATTAGTTTGTCGGCAATTTAAAAGTTGGTTCATGTGAATATATCGGGTCATGTGTTAAACATAAAAGTTGTCAGCCACTTGTTTGTTTGATAAGTCTTGCATGTGAATTGATAAGGATCATATTTATGAAGTGTTTGTCTGCCATGTGATTGTTTGACCCATGTGATAGATTATTATAAAGGTCCAATCAAAGAGTATTGAAAGATTAACTTGTCAGCACATTACATCATTACATGTGAACATTTCAGTTTCCTATATGTGTTAGTCCAATGAAAATTGAATGGTGAATTAAAGTTTGCGGTTCAATCAGATTAGTAGATAGGTTAAATCAGATCTACAAGCTTCGGCCCATTGCGTTATTAGCAGCCCACTATTACTCGAGAACCAATCACATTCTAGTGCAACATTATGTTCATTAAATCAAGCGGACTTATCAAGTGTAAAGTGTAATCATTTTTGTCAGTACATTTGTAAGTCAGATCGTTTTGTGTGGATAAATCGCGTGATAAAGTCAAGATCGTACAGTTTGGAGTTCAAAGGTTTAAAAGGGTCAGGTCAATCGAATTCGATCTAGGTCATTCAGTCTACACAGTTGGTCAACGTTTCGCACAGTGTGTCAACCTTCAATCCGCTCAAAATAGTCATCAGTCCGAGTACCTATTTGTTTCGATTAATTGATAAATCTTTAAACTGATTGTGTTTTGTTGGTGTGTTGTCAGGTACTTGTCGGTTTCTACAAGAGATTCAAGTTGCTAAAAAGGAATGGATTCCGAGTTCTACAACGCATTTGCTACACCCTCGACTACTCCAGCTTCAATTGCTCAAAACATGAATGCAGAAAACGAAACTGGAACAATGCAAAAACCCCCGAAGCTTATGGGAATTGAAGATTATCACGGATGGAAGAAACGGTTTGAAAATTGGGTTCAGGCGAATCATCTAAGAGCTTGGGAGAGCATCGAAACTGAGTATGAGAGGCCAAAGAATACAATGGGAGCTGATAAAATCGTTTCTGAATTTACTGAACAAGAGAGGGAAAGTTATAAAGGAGAGAAAATGATGATCAATTTGTTACAACAAGCAGTAAAAGAAGATATATTTGTGTTGCTTCAACATGATGAAAATTCTTATTCTATCTGGGAAGCGCTTCAAAAGAAGTTTGAGGGAAGCACTGAAATGTTACAAAGTAAAGCAGCTTTGTTGAAAAAAGAGTTTGAATTGTTTACGTGCATGCCTGGTGAAACAACAAAGAGTCTTATTGAAAGATACTGTCATCTTGTACGTACCATGTCACAGTTGAAGATTACAAAAACTCCAGCAGAATGGGTTGAAAAGCTTGCTGATGCATTACCGCAAAAGGAATGGGGTACATATCTGATGATATTAAAGAATTCCGGACAATTTAAAAGGTTATCGATTGCACAGTTTATCGAGAAGTTGGAGGCACAGGATCTGGAACAGCAGAAAATTGCTAGAATGAACAGTTCAACTCATCAACAAGATATTAAATTGTACTATAAAGGAAATGTTCAAACTGCTGAAGTTAGCCCAAAGATACAAACTGCATTTAGTGCTGGAAATCAATCTACACCTAGCAGTCAAGGATCAGTTAACACTAGTGGGTTCTCAACGGTGAATCCTCCAAGTGTTCAAAGTTCATCTGCTGGAAATTGTCATTTGATTCAGTGCAATGTAGCTCTACATCTTCAAAACGGTAAAATTATTCTGAAGAAGTTGTAAAGCATCATATGGGATTATTGGTCACTGCATTAGAGTCTTATGAAGGGTTGATTGCCGGAAAAATTGGCAATCCGATGCTCACAAAGGAAGATTATGACCAGATCGATGCAGAGGAGCTGGAACTGATGGATATTAAATGGGCTTTAGCTAGTGTTTTGAGAAGAGCAGAAAAATTTAGATTGGTTACAGGAAGAAATGATTTCTTGGATGCGAATCTTTCTAATCTTGGATTTGATAAATCTAAAGTTGTCTGTTTTCGTTGCAGGGAGAAATGTCACTTTAAAAGAGAGTGCAAGAATCAGGAGCCGAGAGGAGCAAAGGAGTCGTCTGGGAAAGATGATTATTATAGGAAAACCATTTATCAGCAAATCACTCATCAACCACATCAACAAAAAGAGCCACAAACTGCTCATGGAAGAATGATCGAAGATGCAAATAGGAAAGCTTACCACGGTATCGTTGATCAAGATGATGAGAAAATGGCTGAAGGATTTAGCTGGGACAAGTACATTCCAGCTGATTCAAATGTTGGAGCGTTTATTGCTCATATTATTCGAAAGCCGGAAATGCTGAAGGAATGGATGGAAGTGTTATCTGATGAAGAGAAAAGTGAAGATGAAGGATCTGTTTCATCTGAAAACAGTTCGTCAGAGACAAGTGATACTGATGAAGAAATTGAACAGATTAATATTGGAAAAACTCACTTATCTTCTGATAGTTTTGAATTTTATTTTGCAGAAAAATTGAAGAAACTGAAAGAGGAAAAAGCTGAAAAAGATTTGAAAAAGGTCAAAGTGGTTGAGAAGATTGTGGAAGTTGAAAAGATAGTTGAAGTTGAGAAGATCATTGAAATCACAAAACCTTGTCTTAAATGTTTAGAGTCTTGTAAACAATGTATAGAGAAAGATGAGAGGTTTAGTGAGTTAGAAAAGTTGAAAGAAAAGTTGTTGTTTGATGTAAAAAATTTGAAAAAGTCATATGATGTATTGAACAGAACTGTGAATAGTCTGGAGAAGACTAACTCTGAAAGAGAAAAAGCTTTGAAGATGTTGAATGCTACTATGATGACAAAGCAAAAAGAGATCAACTTGTACATAGAAGAATGTGCAAAGTAGAAGAAAGAGTTGGATAGTGAAGCAACTGAGAATGAAAGAATCAGAAGATTGCTGCAAAGTTACAAAGGTTGTGACTACATAATTGATAGAATTTATCCAACAGTTGAAGGATTTGAAGCGTTTAAAGGTGAAGAAACAAAGCCAAAGAAGAAAAAGGATACTGGTAAGAAACAGGGTGTCTGTTATAATAAGTGTCCGCCTCCGATTTGGGAAGAGTACTCGTCTAGAAAACCTAACGAGGAAGAACTAAAACAGGCAGTCAATATTAAGTTAGAATCCGAGATAACCGATGTTTTACCGGACAATATTGATGTCACGTTCACAGCGTCCGACACAGATCATGAGTCCGAATTGATAAAAAAAGTGGTTGATCGGGTGTTGGATAAGGATGAGGAGTCAGAGTCAAAGTCAGAATCCGAAAGTTCGTGTCAGTCAGTCAGGAGTTCGAGTTCGTCCGAAAAGAGTTCAAAGTCGTCAGGAAAACGGGTGTATAGTAAAGAATTTTTGTTGTCAAAATCTAATTTGAATGACGAAACATTTGAAGTTGCATATACTTTGAATGGTTCTGACAAATTATATTTTGATAAAGAATTTCCAATAAGCGGTGTCAAAACTGATTTGATAAAAAAAGTTTTCAAACTAACAGAAATTAATATTTCTGAAATAAAAGATGAAAATCTTAATGTAAAACCTAAACCTTACACCTCAAGAGTACAACAACGTTTGAACAAGAAAAAGGGTTACAATTCTGGTTCTGGTTTTCAAAAGAAACCAAACCACAATCGTAGCTACAAAAAGAAATGACTTGGTTTTATTCCACCTGAAAACTATAAAAATGAAAAATATGTTCGAGATTTTAAATCAAAAATAACATATGTTGCAGGAACTAGTCATGAAGAAGAAGCAAAGAGCTCATTCTGGAAACAGTCAAACAAGGAGTTTCTTGCTGAAAAGATGAAGAATGGAGCTTATCAATGGAAAGAAACAAGAACCTGTTACAGATGTAATGAAGTTGGTCACATTGCATGGAACTGTCCTAAGGCAACCAACACAAAACAGGGAGTTTCAGAAAAACTCAAAGAAGTAGTTGTTGATAAAACCGAACCACCAACTGAACGATTTAAAGTGTTTAAAAACTCTACATATGAAGTTGGTGAGTGTTCGAAAAGATTTTACAAGAAAAGGGGAAATCTTGACAATCAAGCTTGGGTTGTTAAGAAATCAGAGGTAAAATCTGGCGATGAATCTGATTCCACAAAGTCAGATGAGCCACAGTCTGAGATTAAAATTGATGAAAACTCAGTTCCTTCAATGGATGATGAGAACTTTCCACCATTGAGGACTGAATATTTTAAAAGGAAAACTGGAAAGTCTGAGATCTCAAATCAGGGTTATTCTGAGAAGGATAACTTTGATGTTGAGAAAGCGTTTAATGGAAAAGTAAAGAAGATTTTTGGGAAAATGGTTGAAGGGAAAGTAAAAGGGGTAAAGGAGTTTTATGCTAAAAAGAAAGCAACTTACACTCCAACTGCTTCTGAATTAAAAACACCCAAGGCTGGTCAGGCTTGGGTGGACATTTTCTTTGCTTGAAAAACCTAACTTGCCGGAGATCCCAAGTTTGTGATAGCGGATCAGGAATCGGCATCTTTCTTAAAAATTGATTGTGTAATTGAATCTTAAAGTTTGTTAAATTTTACAGATTGTGAATTGCCGGAGCTTCCAGGTTGGTAAGTGTGAAACAGGAATCGGCATCTTGATTGGTAAAAATGGTTTGTGTAGATGTTTTATTCCTACATGTGGTTATATGATTTGGATATTTTTACAAGTGGTAAGAGGTTAGATCTTACAAGTGATTCGTCAAGGTCATTAGTTTGAACTTGATGTAATCCTCATATATGTGATTGAATGAACAAGATGATGAACCCGTCCTACAAGTGGTAAAATCAACAAAACTTATTTTCCGGAAAAATCATTTTGGTTAAAACAAACTTAAGTGTTTTGAAATCATTATGAGAAAATAGTTTTGTGTAAGGGGGAGTTCTGATTGTTTATGCCATGTGGATGGCGAATTGATGCGATTTGATATCGGTTGTCACGTTGTTTGTACAGTTTGTTTTCAAATTTCCTAAAATGTGTTTGCATTTTAGGGGGAGTAGAAAATTTCAGAAAATCCAAAAACATTTGAAAATTTGAAAAATACAAAAACATGATAAAATTCAAAAAAATGAGTTTTGTTGTGAATAGAGGAAATGATAGTACATCAGTAGACTGTCACAACATGCTAAAGAAATGAAATGTTAAAATGTGATAAACAATCTCACTGCTGATATGCCAGTAGGTTTTTGCACATTTAGTAGATTGTGACGAGATATAAACCCAAATTTCAAACTTGCTTATATCGTGGAGAAACATCTCTCGGATATATGGGTAACCCCCGAAATCTCGTTTGAAAGGTCTCATAATCTGATATACTAAGTCTTTATACTCAATGATGTCTGGGGTATTATTCCGGGACTTCTGCTAAACGGTGGTTCTGACCTAGTCCTTGGATAATACTTTCCGCAATGCTTGAAACATAGCATAAACCCTCAGCATGCTGATGAAACAATAAAATTGATAGTCGCTGCTGTTGTAGCTAAAAGATCCTCTAAAGGGGACATACCGAAAAGTCGAAGCCGATATCTCTCTGCGTATACGGAAGTATCGACCTGAGATCCCTCAGCCCTCGCATTACCTAATTTATATACAGATATCATTTGTGTCATAATTACCTGTAAGACTGATTATTGGGATCTGGATACGAGAGTATATTCTGAGGTGGGACACACGATTGAGTTTAAGTATCTAAGACATTAATATCGTATCTCGAAACAGTTGAACTTTGTGTGAAAATTTAAGTGGATAGGTATACTGACAATCTAGGTGAATTGTTTAAAACTTAAAATGCAATGAAGCTTAACGGTGTTGGTGATTTGTCTCAGAAACTGATATGATCCTCTTACACAAACTCACAAAAAAATAGTGTCTGTAAATATTTCTTTACTGCATTTCTTTTCCTTCAAAAATCCAAAAAGATTTTCAGTGTGTTTAAAATCCAAAAATATTTTCAGTGTGTTTTAGCATAAATTTTGAAAAATTCAAAAAGAATTTTGGCAACTGATGTTGGAAAGCTGATTTTCAAAGTTCCAAGTGCTGAACATGATGACATTGATGTGAGGGGGAGTGTGTCTTAATTGTCAAAATATGTTTTTAAAATCAACAAGTGGTTCATTATGTATTTGTGATCTGAGGGAGAGTGAGTGTTGGTGCATTCAAATTGTTAAATCTAGAAATTCATTTCTGGGTTAAGAATGTGCAGGAATAGTAAAGTTTCAATTCTGAATCTGAAGACAGAGTGCCAGGTTCCGATACCTGAGGAATGTGTGATTTCAACAAGCCAGACTGTGATCTCAGCATATCGAAAGGGGGAGTCTGAAGACATCCAAATAGAGATTGTTCGTGAGGAGTTTATTAATGCTGAAGAGGAAAGAAAAGAGAGAAGATTTGAGGATGCTTTACAACGTCAGATACTTTAAAGAGTTCAAAAGGACTGATGAAGACTGAAGATGCGAAGACTCGACACTTAAGACTCGTCAACATTCGAGGGGGAGTCTGTTGGTGCATGCGTCTGTCGACTTCGTCTTGTATCGAGTCTAGGACTAAAATTGTTAGATATGTTATACATTTTAGAATGTGTTTAAGGTAATTTAGCTTGAAAGTGATGATTTACCTTGAAAATGTTACTTGACAATTTCAAGCTAAATCAAGATTTACCTTGAAAATGTCACTTGACAGTTTCAAGCTAAATCAAGATTTCCCTTGAAAATGGCATGTCATTTCAAGCTAAATCTCCTCACTATATATAGCCTTCAAGCTAAATCATTTAAAACTTTCATAGATTTTCCGGTCAGAGCAACGAAGTGCTGCCGAAGTGTTGTCAGGTTGTAAACGTCATACAAATCAATAGAAACAACAGTTTAAAGTGTAAACTCGCTGAATTGACCTCGGTTTGTTCGTTTTCGCCGCTCAAACTGAGATAAACTCTTCTGATCGACTCGTTTAGGTCCGAATTCGATCCTACAGTTGCGCCAGGACTACAACTGGCTTGTTAACCGTGGATTACCTCTGGTTAATACTTGTTTATCCTTTTTTTTTTCATTTTACACATGCATTGTAATATTCATGTTTGTGTGCTTGGTTTAATATTTTATCTCTTTTGTAGCTTGTCGCTTCCTTAATGACTTCGAACGAGCTAGCGAAATACATGTTTGAGTTGGCTGAAGCAACTTATGACAACGGTCGGAAGGATGGGTTTGCTGAAGGCAAGACGTTCACCATTGAAAAGAGGACTGACCACACTTTTGAATTGCACAAAACGGATTGTGCCACCCGCTTCCTAGATAGGCGTCAAGAGTTCCATAGCCTGGAGTTCGGAATTCTCAAGGCTATTGAGAAGTTATCCTTGAAAAGGTTTGTTGTGTATGTGCTCCGTATAGTGTTAGGAGATGGTGGAACGGAAGGTGAGACCGTTGCTGGAGGTGGTGCGGGTCCAAGTGAGCCACTTGTGGAATGAAGACCTTAGCAAACCAGCTTGTATGCCGTGTATTGGCTTGTGGCCGTGTAACAGTTTCTTTTGAGCATATTTTACCTGGTTTTTTAGTCGTTTGTATTCAAACAATTTGAAATTCTGTCGAACATGTTTTAATTTATAGCTTATTGAAGCTCTAAACCTTGGTTAAATGCGTTTTGTCAACCTTGGGCCATCATATTAAATGTTACTTGTTGCTATGAACTCTATATTTACAATGTGTGCGTGTGTAAACTACATTGTGCAGGTAAGAAAAATAAATATTGGCTAAGACATGTAAGTGGGCCAATCGGATCCGGCTGTGCGCTACTGTGTACAATGAGCCTTGAAAATCTAATGCACTTGTATAGTCGTTGTTGTCCATAATTTTTTTGTGTATACTCAAAGTGGTACACGTATTTGTAAATGAATTTCAACAAAGGAAATAGCGTAGAAGATAATGTAAACAACACTTGTTGTATTAGTTAATGTGTTGGGCCAGGGCCGTAATTACAAGTCGTAGTTCTGTTTTACATGTAGCATCTTCGCAAGTGTTGTGCATTCCTGGTCCTTGGGACCATCTTATCACCTAAGGTACGCAGTTTGTATGTGCCCTTTCCTAGGTACTTATCGATGACGTAAGGTCCTTCCCAGTTAGGGGCAAGTTTGTCGGGGCGCTCTACGTTAGAGGCCTCGTTGTCCCAGAAGACATAATCTCCTGGGTTGAAGGTGCATATGCACACCTTGGTGTTGTAATACCTCTCTAGCTTAGTTTTGTACTTAGCTTCATTGATGGCCGCATTCTTGCGCCTTTCTTCTAAGAAATCCGAGTCTAGACGGAGCTCCATCTCATTATCCACGGCATTAATTGCCAACATGCGTGGTGAGGGGAGGCCAATTTCTGCTGGGATTACCACCTCCGAGCCGTAAACTAGACTAAAAGGGGTTTCTCCATGGCTAATTTTAGGCATGATTCGATGAGCCCATAAGATGCTCGGGAGCTTGTCGACCCATCCTCTCCTCTGTTTTCCGAGACGTGCCTTGATTCCTTCCATAATGCTTTTATTGATGATTTCCACTTGACTATTCCCTTGGGGATATGCCACAGAGGAGAAAACAAACTCTATGTTCAGCTCTTTGAACCAATCTTAAAGATCTTCGGCCGCGAAGTTGGTGCCGTTATCAGTGATGATACGCAAGGGGAGCCCGGAACGGCAGATGATATGCTCCCAGATAAACTTGCGCACCACCTTGGCTATTGTTGAGGCCAATGCATTGGCTTCCACCCACTTGGTGAAATAGTCAACCGCAACTATTATGAACTTCACTGCTCCAGGAGCGTCAGGGAATGGGCCAACCATATCAATCCCCCACTGTTGAAAAGGCTAAGAAGTTACCAAAATCAAAGCATTTTTGGAGCGCAAGGTCTTTAGTGCATGGCGTTGGCATGCATTACATTTTCTTAAAATTTGCACTGCATCTAAATGTATCCCAGGCTAAAAGTATCCTACATTCATTACCTTCGCAACTACCATGCGCGGCCCCGCATGGATTCCGCAAATACCTTCATGAATTTCTCTGATAATGTAGTTTGCGTTTTCGGGGCCTACACCGTAACAATGGCCTCAAATAAGATCTTCGGTACAAGATGCCATCCGACATTTGATAGTGGTGTTGAATTTTTTTGGCCTCTCTTTGTTCACCGGGAGTATACCGGATTGTAGATACATAATGATGGGTGATATCTAGGAAGGTGAACCCATTTGAATTACACTTTCTTGACGCAATGGGACTGATGGATTTTTCAAAACTTCGATGCACACATCTTTAGCCAAATGGTGAAAGCTTGTGGAGGCAAGTTTGCTAAGTGCGTCTGCCGGCTTGTTTTCACTCCTATTAATATGAATGATTGAAATTTTTGAATCAAAGACTTGGCTTGTTCACAGTACAATGCCATGTCGTTTGCCTTCGCATCGTAAAAACCATTTATTTCACCTGCCACCAACAGAGAATCGACATGCACCTCTAAGTTTTTAACCCCCATCTTTACTGCTAAACGTAACCCTGCCAAGAAAGCCTGATATTCTTTTTCATTGTCTGTGCTTTTGAAGTCCAAGCATATGGCGTACATAAATTTGTGTTTCTCGGGCTCGCTAATCTCAAGCCTGCACCTGCTCCATCATCATTTGACGCCCCATCAGTGAAAATGACCATACTTCATCTGAAGTTGTTTACTCATGCTTCTGGACTGCTTCGCACTCTTTGGCTTTTTCATTTGGAACCTCAGTGATGAAAGCAGTGAGTACTTCTCCTTTGATTGCCGGTCTCAGCTTATAAACCAAATTATGCCCTCCTATCTTCCTGATATCTCTGGCTTTGCTAGGATGTAGCCGAGGTGCTAGTTAGTGAGGACGTTGATGACATGGCCTGAGAAATATCTGCGCAATCGTCTGGATGCGTGTACAAGGGCTAAAACCAACTTCTCCATCATCGAACATCTTGTTTCTGGGTCAGTAAGCGTACAACTGACATAATAGATTGGATTTTGTACTCCCACACGGTCAACGAGAAGTACTGCACCCACTACTCTGTCGGAAGCAGATAAGTACAATGTCAACAGTTTTTTTTTTCGTGGAGCAGTGAGGGTTCGAAGTTGTATCAGAAATTATTTCATTTCCTTAAAGGCACTTTCTGCTTCTTGGGTCCACTGAAATTGGTAAATGGGAAAGACTTTGCAGCGTGATTTGCAAGGAACCGGTTTGATGCGGCAAGCCTTCCTACCAAAGTTTGCATTTCTTTTATGGTTGATGGTGACGGCGTGCACTCTATTTATTGTAACTTTTCTGATTTGACCTTAAATCCATCTTTGGTCACTATAAAACCCAAAAACTTCCCCTCTTCCATGCCAAATGAACACTTTCTCGGATTGATCTTCATGTTAGACTTGCGCAACATGTTAAAGGTTTTCTCGATGTTCTGCAGCATCACATCTTCCTCTTTGCTCGTAATTACCAGGTCGTCCATATAAACCTTGAAATGTTTTCTGATATCATCACCAAACATACTATCCATCAACCTTTGGTATGTGGCGCCGGCGTTTCATAGGTCGAAAGGCATTTTGGTATAGCAAAAGAGTCCCTCCCATATCGGTCCTAAATGTTGTTTTGTCTTCATCTTCCAAGGCCATCTGTACTTGATGATAGCCTTTATAACAATCTAAGAAGCATTTCGACCGAAACGATTCCAGGGAGTCGATTTTCTCGTCAATTTTCAGGTAGAGAATAACAATCTCGCGGGCATGCTTTGTTCAAATCTTTATAATCTACGCACATGCGCAACCCACCATTCGACTTAGGAACCATCACCCGGGTTTGCCACCCATGTTTGATATGGACTTCTCGTAAAACACCAACGTTTAACAACTCAGTTACTTGCTCTCTCATAGCGCGATTTTTTTTCTGGAGCCAGATTGTGTTTTGTTTGTACTACTGAGTTGACAAACTCGAAGGTTTGCAAGCAGTGTTCTGCGATGTCGCATGGGACTCCCACCATATCGGCAGGGGTCCAAGCGAAGCGAATATATCCATGTTTTTTGAACAAGAGCTGCTTTATGAAGGTGCGAATGTTTTCCGAAATTGCTGGACCTAAAGTGACTGTCTGGACAGGGTACTTCCTGTTAAGAACCCAATTCTTTGCTTCGGTGCACGGCGTAGATCTGCTTGTCTTTGATGGGTGCGCATCTTCGGTTACCAATACTTCTTTGCTTGCATATATGATCACGACGCCTGTCTCAGTCGTGAAGCCAATCGCCGATTGAGATCCAGAGCAGATCATGTTAAAATCACCTTGAGATTCTCGCCCGAGAAGGACATCATGGCGTGATGTAGTAAGTAAAACCATGAGTGTGTCCTCTTCAGTCCTTTAGTGTTTATCATCTGAAAGCATAACTGGGAAGGATATCTGACTAAGAGGAAAGACGACCTCATTGAAGAATCTGGTAAGTGGGTAATCTACCGGTTCTAGGCGCTCCATGTCCTCGGGATCCAACTGGTTAAAACATTGCTCGTATATAATATCGGCAGTGCTACCCAGGTCGATGAAAATGTAATATGCCTGGGCCGAAGATGCGTTGTATTTGGCGTGTGTCTTTCCTGATGTTCTTTATCAGGTGTGTGAGCTTTCTGCTCTTTAGCGCCTTCTCAATCTCTTGTCACAGGCTTATGCAATCATCTGTCAGGTGCCCTGTATCCTTGTGATATTCACAAAAAAAGATTTAGGTCTTGCCCTTTCTTATTGTGCATTTGTTTTGATGCTTTAAATTGATGATTCTCCATGTTCAATACTTCCAAAGGCGTTTTGTGGAATTGAGTTCACTGCCTTTCTCGATTCTCTTGTTTACTTCTTTCTTATACCCAATTTTGTTAATAGTGGTGTGAGCGTCTTCACTGAAACTGGTTTTCTCATTATAATTGGATGCTCTCCAAGTAGGATTTTTCCCCTTTTTGTTGCATCAGTTAGATTCTTGATAATTGCTATGCTGACCATGTGAAATTGGGTTTCTCATTATAATGGGATGCTCTCCAAGTAGGATTTTCCCCTTTTTGTTGCGTCAGTTAGACTCTTGATAATTGCTATGCTGACCGTGGCTATATTAACAGCCTTTGTCACTGGTCAGGTTCTTTTCGGTTTGCGCTATGACCTTTTCCGCAGCTATGAATGTTTCCCAATCTTTTGGACAACCATCACTTCCTGAAAATCTTCATATCAAGTCATCACACTTCACCGCCCACATGAAGTATGCGCGCATGATCTCATCACCTACATTGCCGATCTCTAAACATTCTTTGTTATATCTTGTTATGAAGTCCTCAAGACCTTCATTATCTCTACGCCAGATGTTTAAAACATCAGCTGGATCTATGGTGTATCGGCATTGTTGACTGAAGTGTGCAAGGAACTTCTCTTTTAAATTTGTCCAAGATTTAATTTTGTGTACATGTAAGTTGTCGAACCATGCGCGTGTCGCACCAACAAGGGTTTGAACAAACAAGTGACACCATACTGGGAGTAGCCATCCTCCGACTACTCCTGAGCTTGTAAATATATGTATTAGATAGTCAGGGTCTGTAAGGCCATTAAATTTTCCAACGTTATGCAGTAACTTGGTCTTTTCTAATGTGGCCATTGCTATTTCCCTGGCAAATCTGGACTTTTCCGCTACCTCTGTCGGTCTGTAGCTTAAGGTGAAATCGTACTCAGCTGCTGAGTTGTATCCCGCACACGCCGAGGTTTGTACGCCTCGTGTCTCGCGGGGAGTCTGCTGAACACACTTGCAGCGTCTCCTTCACAATACGACGGATCAAACTCATCTGAATGATCTTCCAAATCATCTACAATTCTGCGCGGACCAAGACGGACACGCACAGGGGTACGCCCGCCTTTGGGGAGATTGTAGTAAGTGTCATCATACTGCCACGTGTTAGTGTATGTGTTGTGTGTGTTACTAACACATTGATACTTATCTCTTGGATACTATTGTTGCTCGCTAGTAGCTCTCACGGTGGCGCGTGAGAGTGTCTTTTGGTGTGACTCGGTGCAATAATCCAACTCCCGGTGAGTTGAGTGCATAAGTTGTGCTGATTGAGGCGAGACATGTTGCACGTTTGTTTGTTGAGCTGGTGTTTGTTGTGTCGTCATCTGGGCTTGTGCACACATCTGCATATATGCCATGTTTAGGACTGCTTGAGATTTCACATACCACGATGCCGGAGTTTCCCTTTCTGGAAGTGAAGGGAAAAGGTTGTTCGTCATACCCAAATTCTGGACAGCAGGGACAGTCTGTTGGTTTACGCGCGTTGGACTACCTAGGACATTAGCAACCCCTGTTTCAGTGAATTCCTCTATGGTATGCTTTTCCGTTTAGTGGTTTTGGGCGTGCGCCTTGTCCGTTACCGGTCTAAATGGAGAGTGTTCACCGAAGGTGGGAAAAGAAGAGCCCGGATCAGCCATTGATCAAAGTTAGAAAGAAAAAGAGATGAAAAGGGGTGTAAGATTGAAGTGCGGTGGGCGCCAATGAAGAAACACTAA
>JARYGA010060519.1:92718-142776 GCA_030545235.1 Helianthus tuberosus | reverse complement strand
TACTTGCTCTTATGCAAAAGAGATTTGGAATAGAACGTCTTGGTGGAGCAGCAAAGATTTTTATTTGGCCAACAATATTGAAGAGTTATTCAATCTGGCGGCTCCTTTGCTGGTTCTAAGTCGAGGCACAAGCTCGACTTTGGAGTTCTCTTCACTACCTTATGGTTCACTTAGAGATCTCAAAATAACTTAGTCCATGGTTAAACTATCAATGAAAAATGTCAACAAATGCGGTGTTGTGTGAAGTGGTTAAAACACAAAGCTAATACATAAGAATTACTGAAAAAAAAAATTCTTAAGTGGAACCAAAATGTCCAATTCCTTGTTTTTACCCACTACACGCCCTCTTAGCGATTCGAACGCGTTTCTAAGCTTCTTTAAAAGAACATGCTTCTCTAGACTCGCCATATCCCTGAGTTTAGCCTGTTACTCAAAAACAAAATCAGTTTTAATCATCAATATGAGAACCAAGTTTACAAGCATCCAAGCTTTCAGAAGACTAAACCTCATCAAGGTCTCGGTTGTCGAAACCAAAGGCATTGATTTTGAACATAAAAACATTCATATTTAAGTTAATGAATGTTAATGCTGAGTGTAGTGATTATGTAATGGGCAAACATCAATTTTACTATCTTAAACCTTCCCCTACTAAATTATAAATTAGGTAAACATCAATTTCACTTTCTTAAACCTTCTCCCACCAAATTATAAATTAGATAAGTTATAAAGTAATATAGAGTTTGTATATTCCAATAGATACTAATTTATATAAAGGACAGAAAGGTGAAATTTGGTTAGAAATCCACTTAGTTGTGTTGATACCTAAAAAATGAATTTTCCATAGATAAATTAGATTATATATTAGCAGCCTTACCTTTTGTATTATATAACAGCAATTGATGTAACTGCAAGAAAATCTCGATGTCATCAGGTACCATGGATGATTGGCATGGTCCAAAAGTTATTTCTAGCAGGTTCTCCCTATTTTTGGAAAGTTAAAATTAGTTATTACTTCAGATTTTGAGAAATAAGAGTGTACCTTTCATCTCGATTGGTGATTTTCTTGAATCTCTTGCCTATTATGGTGATTGTGTATCTGTTGTTTTCGATCCGGCCTATTTCTAGGTCACTGTAGGACGCAAAGCAATAGTACTGACAGGGGACATGCTCTGTGTGGTACTGCCGGTTGGTGTGTTTTTTTTGGGCAGTGATATGTGAGTGGCCGACGATGCAGCGCGATTGTAACTTGTATAATATCAACCTCCAAGATAACAAAAATGTATAAGTGTCTTTGTTTAAGTAAATATGTAAAATGGCTTGTAAGATAATTGATGCTTACGTGCATGTCCAGGAACATATAAAAGAGATCTACATTCTAGAAGTTTGGAATCCACCTTTTAACCACTCTTTATCTGTATGGGTTCCGCTTCATCATACGCGTTGATAACAAAGATCGGTTTGAAGGCCAATGACTTGTGTCGTATTTGATCTTTTCGCGGCAGTCATTTGTGTTTGTGTAAAGTGTTTTAAAGTAAAAAATATCTAAAAAAATTATATAAATAGTAAATTACTCATGTAAGAACGGAACAGATGCTTGTTGCTGCTGGTTGGCTTTTGGTAGTAAAATAAACCACATAACCATCCAACCAACAACGATACACTATAGAAGAAAAGTACAGTTAAAAGCCAGTCCTATTGCTTTCCAGTAAGGTCCTAGTAATCCATCAAGAACCTAAACCACTGCAATTTCAAGAAAATATGGTTTCCAAACAAACATAATATGGTTTTCTTAAGCGGACTAATAGCAAAAGATGTAATTAACCTAGCTTGTGAATGACCATAAAATGCTTCAACCAATCAACCTCTCATCACAAAAATATAAAGAATACCATAAAATCATTATTTTAAAGTAGAACAACCCATGTCATGAATTAGGTTATAAACTGGTTATCATACAGTGGTAGTGGTACACCATGTCCATATAAATGATTATGGCCTATAACTTGTCGACCTTCTCTTGAAGCCAAACATACAATCCTAATGCACAACCCATGTTGCTAATAAGTAGCATTTAAATTAAAATATCTAGAATTGAGTTATACGATTTTTTTATCTTATCTATTGTTGTTTAAAAATTAATAACATAGAAAATATTATCTATAGTTATTTGTAGCAATTTTTTACAACCAAACGCCTCACCTATGTGACGCTATCGACTCGCGCCTAGCGCTTCGCTTCTCACCTTTCAGGGCCTAATCGCCATGGAGAACCTCATGATTTTTAAACCAAAATTATATTTAGGCTCACATGTCTTTGTCTTTGTCTTTGATGTTGCAAGATGCCAATGGCCCAAGCCATGATGTAGCACTGCAACCTGAAGCAAAAAAAAGCTAAAAAAATAATTAAACAGAGATGTTTCAGTATGGATGGTAATGTCGACCCATTTTACTATCAGATTTTTATAAATTCAAAATGATAGTATGACTAAAGACTTGCAATTAAAATAACTGAACGACAAAATGCGATTTTAAGTCATGTACCTTTATGTTTGATCAAGGTTTTACTCACGCAATAGAGTGAGATCGATTCTGTATTGCTTCTTCTCCTTGGTAACACTTTGTAACTTTACCCTTTCATGTTACAAACGTAAATGTCAAGCATATTACGAAGAAAAAGTAGAAAAATAACAACCGAATTGGCTGTGTTAAGTATGAATTAAGTACCTTATCACCAAAACTTAAAGTAAATGTATAGATAATAGCCAATGAACAAATCAACCGTTGGCCTATAACAACCAGAGCCCTAAATTTGGTATACAATCCTACTCACTTCGTAAATTCATCCTGAACTGATTTCAACCAACAACATGAAAACTTGCAATTATATGATCAAAACCTTAGACCGGATGATTGTAATAATTTAATACAATTTCCCAGCTTTTATTTTAATGTTAATAGAGAGACACAAGTTCTCTTTTTTCTAACAACAGATTTAACAAACAGCTTAAATATAGCATCTATCTATCTATCCATTCACTAAAACAAAATAATTTGATTTGTCCCAGCTTTTACGCGATGCGCTCGCATCGCACATCAGATTTTTGGACCAAATGCATCGGAGCATATCACGCAATTTAAAACCAAGGTAAGCATATGATAAAAAAAATGTTAGAATACTTTTGACCCTTTTAACCTGGTTTGACTCATTTTCTCGTTTCATTCTTAGCTAATTTTGCACATCAGATCCAATTGACCCGCTATTTTATTTATTGAAAGGTTTGCATATATAAGGGATGAATGTACCTCTTCATCTTGCATACTGCCATATGAATTACAGCAAAATGTGATGCATGTATTGGATATGTCATTAAATTCACTACCTCCATAAACTTTTTCATCTTCTGGATTCCAAATGTACAGACTCATAAAATAAATGGTTTCAAGTGCTTCAGCAGATGGTATGCATGTGGCCTGCAACATGACATAAAGAAAACCTCTTATCATAATAGTTTCTGGATATAAAAGAATTTATTATTTCATATAATAGTATAGGGAACTGAATGAAAGATGAAATCACCTTCTGCCTTGAAAGTGTTTCCAAGTGAATATTAGAATTAAAATGGGTGTGTCTTTTACCTGTTTATAGGATATAAAAGAACAAATAACGGATTTAACATCACCAACAACATAAAAATTGAGACATTTGATCAAACACTTAGAGTGCATGGCTGAATATAAAAAAATACCCGTTATTATGCAATCGCTACCAAATCCAAAACGATAAACGAACAATAAAAGCTATAAGACCTCAATTCCAAGCAACATTACTTATTGAAATCATCGAAAATAAGAGACCATAAACAATAATACACTCTTCTTCAATTTAAGGACTAAATCAATATCCAAAACCCTAATCAAATCATTTAATCTAATACTCAAAACTATATCACCTTGAAAGTTGAATAAGATTTACCTAAAAACTATAATGTATATGTGAATCATCTTATGCTCTTTATTTAACTGTCCCCACAAAAAGACACTTGTGTCCCCATAAAAAAATAAAGAAAATAATAAATAATGTATGATGATGCAAGAAATCTTCTAAACCATCTACCCACATGCACATGATTCTTCTATAGTTATACACTTTTACTTCCCAACATTTGACCTAAACGATGTGCTTTTTAATTCTTTCAGTGTTTATTACCTGAATTATCAACTAACAATCTAACATCATTGGAGTACTACGTTCTATGCATAATGTACAACTTGTAGGTGTTAATTTTCTTACCGGTTTATGAAGGATTTTTAGCTTAGCCCATGTGATGACTTCCAATATTTCTTCGAGGGTGCCATAACCACCTGAGAAAATTCACTGACGGAGTATAGTTAATTTTTAAGATTATTTTCAAGACTTTGAATCTTTAAGAAACAATATAAGAATATATACCCGGAAGAGCAATAAAGGCGTCAGCTTGGCGAGCCATCTCAGCTTTTCTTTCGTGCATTCCGCCAAAAACTTGGCGAGCCATATCAGCTTTTCTTTCGTGCATTCCGCCATAAACTGACGTTTTTTAAAACGAAAAAAAGGGTGTGGGTCAACCCGGCCCAGTTTAAGCTTCCCCAACCCACCAGCTCTAGCCATGTCACTATTTACAAATGAACTTCATTTGCCTATCTCAGTATCTTTTTTGCTAAAGCGGGTTGGTCATATACCTATTCGGGCATTACGCGAAATTTTTTTTTTGAAAGCCTCATCAAGTGACACGTGTCCCACAAAAGATTTTATTTATCAAGTAGATAGTAGATATAATAATGTGTAGAGAGAAATAGACCATTATGTAAGGCTTTTGGCAAACTCAATAGTTAGCTTTGCTAAAATAGATTAGGATCAATGCTGGCTATCATGAAAGTATCATGTATCTGGGCAACTTAGAAGACGCTCTCAAGCCAGTGTTGTTATAAGCCGAGCCCTGCCAATGTAACAAACTTGATAAATGAATAAGGCATAGTTATTAAAGCGAGCGCCCAGGCGCGCCTAGGCGCAAATAAAGCCCCGGCCCCAACAAATCGCCCTGAGTGCGCCCTCGCGCCTTTAATAACTATGCTTCAGGTTAGTTCATGTCATAATTATTAAAGCGAGCACCCAGACGCACCTAGGCGCAAATAAAGCCCCGGGCCCAACAAATCGCCTTGAGTGCGCCTCGCGCCTTTAATAACTACGGAATAAGGATACCAGTGTGTTATAAAAAATAAAAAAAATATGCCATGTGTGATACAAAAAAAGTATAAACGTAATGTAAATATCTTACGAAAACAAATACATCAAAGTGCTCAAAATCAATAACATCCTCATACAATGATGTAATATTGAGGTTTCCTTATAACATTCAACATATTGTGTGCATATAAAAGTACACATTTTTTTATCGGTGCATAATGTGTGCATATAAAAAGTGCTTATACTACAGTTCAATAATTCTATTTTAAAAAACCAAAATTTATGCTAGAACGAACGGCTGGCAAACGACTATGATCACGATCCGAGAATCGTAGTGATGGAAAAGTATATGAAATCTAACAAATTCGACTACGCGATATTTGTGGTGGGAGAGTACCTATATGCAGAGTTTTTAGGAGACAGCTCAAATCTAACCATCCCTGAACCTGAACCAACCACCATCAACAGCTCAAATCACACACCCTTGATGATTGAATCATAGAATATTTTTGATGATTGAACCACATGCTGTCAAAAGGTTTCTTGAGAGGTTTTGAAGGAAAAATATTCTTTATTGCCATATCAAATCTTAAAAATGTGTTCCAACAGCCTAATAAGCTCACTGCAGCAAAACACATTTTAATCCACAACTTCTTACACATGATGACTTTCGCCTTAAATTCAATTCTTTCTCCTTGAAAACAACTTTTCAAAACTGTTCTTGCTTCTAAAATGGCCACTAAAATGATTTAGTGAGACAGCAGATGAAGTTGATGAGGATGGTGACCCATCATGATCAACAATAAATGATAAACTGGAATTATTTTAAACTTGTTTTGTGGGAATTGTACTCTATTTAGGTATGTACGTGTTGTTTGAATGCAATTTCTATAGCTCACCACCTGTTTTTACGACAGAAGAATTTCCAGAAAATCTAGGTAGATTTGCCGTGTCGATCAGTAAGTCTTTAACAATATAATTCAAAAGGTAAGCTGGCAAGACAGGCGAGTCAAAACTGATTGTTTCAAAAAAGTATCAAATTTGGTGCAAGGGAAAACGGGTTCAGAACCATATGGGCTTGAGTTAAAAGAGCTCGTTTAAACATCAAATGCAATGTTATTCAGAAATAATCCCTGCAAAACGGTCAGGCGGGCCATATAAACTAACGGGTCAAAACGGACCATTTCAATAAAGTATCAATTGGGTTCGTGACAAACTTAAATCAAACCAATCTGTTTATAAGTAAATGTTCGTATTGCCACCTTTACTTGATTAAGGTACTTTTATTTACTTGGAAAGCAGAAGTATTTGTAGAATTTTGATTCTTGTCTGTTCAAGATGCTGCACTGCAAAACCACCAATACCTGCAGCATCAACATACTTCTTTAACATAAAAAAAACTACAAATCATGTTCCCGCAACTTTTATTATCCATTTGCCAAAAATTAAACGAATTATGGAAAAGTAGAAAGGTAAACTTCAAGGGGATGGCAAAGTGGTAAGCAAGTTAGCCTCTCGTACCACTGGTTTTCTACCTTTAACCTCTTATAGCCACTGTGAGCAACAAACATGTTAGTCCCACCGTGATCACGATGCTTTATATAAATCATTTATCAATAGTCATATTTCCAAATCAAACACAGTTATCACACTAATCACATATCAACAATCAATTCCTCATAGATCCGCAATGAGCATAAAAATTAAAACAAATGCACGTGTGAATTGCACAATGAATATCACTAATGAACATAAACATGAAAAATCTAGGGCAACTGGATTACATATTCCAAAATGGCAAACAATTTGTAACGAATTGCAAACAATCTAACGATCATAACCAAGATATTTACCTTTTATCTTCACTTTCGCCAGCCGTCAATGTGCGATTAAGATCAAATCTGTAATAGAATATGGAGAATGGAATCAAACGAAGTCATAAATGGTCATCCCAAACAAATGTAACCACAAATAGCATAAAATTAATAAAAAGAACCAAAGATAAGCATCTTACTCCTTCCAAGCTGACCACTAAAATTAAGTCCCCACATATATAGAGCTCTCCACTTTCTGCAATTCAGAAGCATGTTTGAAGTTTCATATATACTTAATTTTCTATAGAAACCATTACTTGGTTGGATGTACAAACCGGTAATAGCTGACGTTTCACTTATCAAAAGCGCCAAAAACCCATGTTCTTTTCATTAACTTCAGCCGCTATGCAACCTGCAAAAAATTCATGAAAATTGACCAAAGTGTGTGTTAAAGAAGTTATTGTATACAGTTCAATGGCAAGTGATTCGGAATTTGGACGAACTAAATTGTTTTTTTAACATCCCTCATCTTATCAACTCAAATAACATAATCTGAACAAAAAATAAACCCTAATCTCAAAATCGAATTCATCAGAGAACTAAAAAAACGAAAATAATTGTAAGATAAACTCACCTTGTAGTGGAAGAACGTTCCAACTGGCATTCATCCCAAACGTCCACATATTACGAACCCTAACCACGACTCAACACAAGAAAAACGGAATTCGTAATTCAATATCTATCTATCCAGGGCCTGAATGATGCATTGTGACTCCCCTGCAAAATTCAAAGGGAAAACTGTTGTCGGGTGCGTATATAACTCGTTTTGCCTCGACATCTCTATCTCTGGCAGATTTAATGATCTAAACATAAAGAAATACAAACTTTATAGAGCATTACAAAATATATACTAATTAGTTTAAGAGAAAACGATGGAAAACCAACATCAGCAAGATTCAATGATTTCTTCAGCTTGTTAACCTAGCAAAGGACTTCAAATAACACTCGAGTCACATGGTAAGGTTTCTCCAATTGGGCTATCATAATCAAAACAACATGAACAATAATAAGAAACAATTAATCAATTTAATATACAAGTTCAAAAATGTTTTGCAAAGTTTAAAAAATATTTTAAATACAAACCTCAAACATTCAAATGTAGGTTCTTCTTCACAATCATCTTCAAGACCATGATCTGCATTTAAATATATATATATATATATATATATATATATATATATATATATATATATATATAGGGAGGGGCTCATGCGAGAACCACCCTTATTGTGAGAACCGCGAGAACCAATGTGAACACAACCTAAAATAGCTAAAAAAACCTAAAAAAAAACCCTAAAAAAACCTAACCCCCACCCCCCCCCCCCCAAACCTAACCCCCCCCCCCCCAAGCTAAAAAAAAACCTAAAAAAAAACCTAACCCCACCCCCCCCCCCAAAAAAAACCTAAACCCCCCTCCCCCACCCCCCCAAAAACCTAAACCCCCACCCCCCCCCCCCCCCAAAAGCTAAAATGCTAAAAACTAAACCCCCAAAAAACCTAAAAAAATCTAAAAAAAATCTAAAAAAATAAAAAAAAATCCAAAATTTTTTTTTTGATTTTTTTAATATTTTTTAGGTTAAAATCGCTACTTTTCGAAGCAAAAAAAAAAATTTAAAAAAATTTTTTTTTTTTTTTTTTGGGTTCGAAAAGTAGCGATTTTAACCTAAAAAATATTAAAAAAAAAAAAAAAAAAAATTTTGTGTGATTTTTAGCTATTTTTAGGCATTTTTTGTGTGTTCACATTGGTTCTCGCGGTTCTCACAATAAGAGGTGGTTCTCGCATGATCTTCTCCCTATATATATATATATATATATATTTAACAAACCTTTTGCAAAAATTATTTTAAATACAAACCTCAAACATTCAAATACTGCTATAAGTGATTGTAAACTGCTGAAATTAAACAGAGTGTCACTGATAAATATCAATTCTGTTGACTGGAACTTACCATGGATGCAGATTATATTTGAACTTTCTAAAACTTAGCATATCTTGAACATTGTGTAAGCTAAACCATCCAAAGCACCACTACTTAGAAAAGTCCGAGTGGCCAGCAATATAAAAGTCAAATGATTATGAAATAAAAACTTAATGTTTACAATAATCCCCTCTATATTGTGATACCATTAAGCTAAAGCATGAACTATATGATTCCACATTCATTGTATTTTGATTATTAATAAATAAATCATATATTGTTCCTCACTTGTTTTTGTTGCTATCAACCCCATAGCCATTATCAAGTATGAACACACAAGACATCACAATTCACCAATCACTTAATACCTAAGCCTAACAACTCAAAAATTAACTCAAAATCACAATTAGGTCAAATTATAAAATCTAACGACATAAACAATTAGGTCAAAAACTCATCAAGCAAACATCAACAAAATCAATTACCTTCGAAGGAAGCTTCTCAATGCACATCGTTTTGAGGCATAACTGAGTGGCCTTAATCGCCGCCACATATCCGCCAGGGCCGCCGCCGATAACAACGACACCATTTTTATCAGATCCAGACGTGAATCCTCAAGAAAGTGTAGATGAAAGAGAAAACAAATACCTAAATGCATCAGAATGGATCACAGTGGTGTTGAAGAGACCGATTGTTTTTCTTCTAGCCATATTCGCCATTGATGAAGTAGGTGAAACGAATCGTCGTTTGAATTCTCCGATTAGAAATAAACATTTTATAAGCGATTATAATGGAAACGTATTCTTTGTAGAAGATTTTCAACTGATTGGGAATTGATTGGAGTTTCCATATGAAGAACACATTTTCACAAACGAAGGAGAATTGAGGAAAAGCATTTTGCCGCTCATTACACAATTATCTGCCTAAATAGCTATGCCACATCATATGGTCAATTGGTCAAAGTTATTTTGCTTTAGTATAATAGATAGATATATAGGGGATCGCTAAAATGAAAACCACCTCCAGTTGTAAGAACCGCGGGAACCACTTTCTGGCCATTAGATCTTAAAAATTAATGGATGAGATTAAAAGTAGTTAAAAGTAATATTAAATTCTTTTTGTCTTATTATGTCTTTAATATTTTAATCTAAAAGGGTATTTAAGTAATTTTGTTTTCTTGTCTTATTAAGTTTATTGTTTTTTATTACAATTTTGTCCTATTTCATTAATTATTTTTTCCTAAGTCATATTTCTTTTATTAAACAAATAATTTGAAATCAGATTTTTTATAATTTTTTGAAATCAGATTTTTATGATAATTTTTTTTAAGATTTGTTTAAAAAAACGTTTTGAAGATCCGTTTTTTTACGCCCGGTTTTTACGTTAACGTTATTTACGTTTTACACGCCGTTTTTTTACGTTAACGATTTTTTACGTTTTACGCGCCGGTTTTTTACGTTAACGTTTTTTTACGTTTTACGCGCCGGTTTTCTATGCGCCCGGTTTTTTTTTCGTTAACGTTTTTTTACGTTAACGTTTTTTTTACGCTTTACGCGCCTGGTTTTTTTTTACGTTTTACGCGCCCGGTTATTACGTTAACTTTTTTAACGCCGTTTTTACGTTAACGTTATTTACGTTTTACGCGCCGGTTTTTTACGTTTTACGTAAAATTTTTTATGTTTTACTAAAAAAAATTTACGATTTACGTTTTACCTAAAACTTTTTACGATTTACGAAAAACTTTTTACGTTTTACGTAAAACTTTTTACGTTTTACGTGTAAGACCCTAATTCGTAATTGACAAAAATCGCAGCGGAAAATTCGTACCATAAAAATTTCTTTCATTACAGACACCTTGACGCAATTAAAATCATTTCAAAGGTTAATTCTTTTACAATAAATACGTTTATTATACTCATTTACAATAAGAAAACTTAACTTAGCTTCACTCAGTTACATACTCAACACTCCCGTACCATCTATCTTATGACTCGATCTTTGATCGCTCCTCTTCAATATGATAATCTGGCTCGAACCACCTGCACTCACCAAATACATACAAGACATTAATATTTTATCAATATAAACAATACTTAGCCTTGGATTATTTCCGTTCCATTATTCCTTTACATTAAACGTTCCTTCTGAGTACCTCGCCTCTTATGAGTCTTCGATACTGTATCTGCATTACCCCTAAAACTCCAGGTACACAATTAACAACGTACAGACTTAATCATACTGAATGACTTACATATATACCTAAACTTCATACATATTATCTCCATACATACATACATACGTACACACATGCACACGTACCTATTTGCATACATACTCATGCACATACTTGCCAACCTACATGCATACCGACATATAAATACATCTACATCATTATATACGTATCTACATATACACATACCAACACCGTTACATATGCTCATGACATTATACACATATACATACATACATCCCTACTTGCACCATACTAAACTCATACATGCCTATTCTCATACATACCATCATATACCCACGCAATTGATCACAAACTTATAAACATACCTACATACCTATCTACACATGTGCATACCCTCCATTTCATAAAAACGTAAATTTAATTAGTCATACGCAACTTAAAACGTGTTTAAACGAGTTCCCGAGACAAAACGAGACACGAAAACAACTTTCGGCGAAAAAACAACCCGTCGCGTCGCGCGACCCCCCGTCGCGTGGCGCGACGCCCCTGTTTGAGCAAAAAGTTTGCAGCTGGTTGCTACATATTCCCAGCACGTTCGGATTTTACGGAAACGAGCATAACTCTCTCGTTTTTTATCCGTTTTACCCGATTCTTTTTCCTATACGTCCGTGATTTAATTCTCCATCTAGTGGAGTTAAAATCCAACATCCGACGTAATAAAATTTCAGACTTTTAACTCTTCGGTTTATTACCTTCTTGCCAAATTTCGACCCGTTCATGCATTTATCAACGTAACTTGTTTGTTTGACCATAACTTCTTATGAACCTAATAATATTAGGTACGTATATCATAAAGGCTAAATTCTTGGATGTCTTGCATCCTTTTAATCCATTATCGTTCATATGCTTATTTTGACCTGTTAAGGGTATTTACGCATTTTAAGGTCTATAACTTACAAAGGCCATACTTCTCACTCCCATACTTGTCTAAAACATTACACTAATCGAATAACTTGTGTCCTAACTACTTTTAAGATCGTTTGCCCAATATACCAACCAAGGGCGTTTTAGTCAACTTTAATCCCATCATTTACTACGAAGGACTTCAACACATATTTAACTTCAAACATCAGGTTTCATTAATTAAAATTACCATATTACTTAATCGAACTAAGAAGTGATTACGGAAATCACTTACCTTATGCGTCTGTGCTCGTATCCGATTCCTCGCCTCTTCTTGACCCGTTAACACCTCATGCTTGAGCCCGTCTCGACGTGATTCCTATACTTTCATTTCATCGAAATCACGCTCTTATTAGCACACTCATTTGTACATGTTAACAATCATATCAACCGCATATTTCACACTTAACTTTCATTAGTCATTTCTAACAAACATAACTCATATAATCATATCCATATACGTTTAAATTCATGTAACTCATCATGTCCTTACATTTAACGCGGATTGCTATAACATGTATCATACGACATCCTATAATCCTACCTTTACGACAACGAGTCAAATCATGTTTATTATACTTAGTTGACTTTTGAAAGTCAACTATTAACCATATTTAACTATCGATTTATCATCATGTACTAGTAACATCATAATCGGCTATACGGACGACACTAAATACATTTTATCACACACTTGATGTGCGTACCACCTTTTAAGCATAACGTACAACTAATTCATACATACATCTTCTAAATTCATACATAACCCATCAAAACCTACTACTAATCATCATGTATCATTCACAATTAAACATCGAACATATCATCATCATATTTCCCCTAATTCATCTAACAAGAATTCATCATACCCACATAATACATCAATCTTTAAACAAAACTTTGACATAGGTGGTGATTCTAGTCATTATCTTTACCCTAACTAACGGGTTTCACCTCTAATAATCAAATTAACACAAACCATACATAACCCGTGTTCTATACGATGATTCTAACCCTTGTACATGATTAATTTCATATTAACTCACGGATTTGAACATAACCCACTTCACCCATGATCACCAATCTTAGATTTAAAACATACCTTATGATCCCCTCGTGTTGGTGATCATTAATCCATGCTCGGTTATGGATTTAAGCTTCATCTTGCCTTCCGATTTGATGATCTTCATGATTAGGGTTTGTGGAGTTCTCATGGAGTTCCTGGCTCCTTCTCGAACACACACGATGTGTGTGTTTATTTGTGTGTTGATTTCTTTTATTAGTAAATCAACTTTCATCTTATCCACTTTTACCCCTCGAGTTTACTTCTAACACATATTTGGCACTACTTTCCTCTTTTGATAGTTTTAACTCGGTTAAACATTCTAGTTATTCATTTCATAATATAACGCCTAAGGACATATACCAAATATATAACATTTGGATTTTGGGGCGTTACATTACGTTTTTACGTTTAAAAGTTTACGGTTTAACTTTTTTTTTACAAAACCGTTTTTACGCAAAACCGAACGCACCCAGAAAATCGCACACTCGGGAGGTGTCTCAGATAGTTTGCTATCATCATCGACGCCTCAAAAAAAAAAAAAACCCCAACAAACAAAAATCAAAAGAACGAGTGGATTCTTGAAAAAAAACAAAGTTTCGGCTCAGATTTTCGATAATCAAAGGCTGCAAAGTGGGGTTGCAGGTTCAAAAACCTACCCTCCACCATCCTTGCCGCGCCATCGTCAGTTTTTTTTTTGCATCATCACCGCCGATTCAATAAGGCACCGAATTCAACTGATTTAAACATTCAAAAGGAACAAGAACATCATTCAAACATATTCAAACTTGTATCAACTGAGATCAACCCCCAAACATCAAAAAAGGAATCAACACAGATCAACCCCCAAGAAACTATGTGCTACAAATCAACAATAAATCACTTATGCAAACACAAAACCGACATAATCAAAACACATAAATCATAATTTGTGTTAAAAAACACAAATCAAAAAGCTATCATTGCCAAAATCTCAAAACCCCAAACATAATTTGTGTTAAAAAACAGCTCACACAATCAGAATCAAAGAAACACAAATCATCCCCAACTCAAACCTGCATCCGGCTTCACCGGCTCAGCCACCGCCTTCCCTGGCTCAACCACCATCGTCGCCGCCGGCCATCTCCACCCACCCACCATCCCCAACGCCACCGCCGCCGCCTCCAACCCCCAATGTTATAAATAACCATGACCGTCGAACATCGGCGCTCGGATCATGAAAACGCTGGAACTCGAAACACCGGCGACATCAGACTATGGGGTTATGGTGGTGTTCTGGTTGAGGATCGGGGATGCGGCGGTGGTAAAGGCGGAGGTTCGATGGTTGTTGTGGAGGAGGAGGTGGAACTAGATCTGCTTGTATTTCAATGGAATTTGGGAATTTTATTCACACAGAAGTTGAAAATGGAGGAGAGATGAAAGTTGAAAATGGAGAGAGAGGGGAAAATGAAATATGACAGAGGAGAGATGAGAGAGACATTAATAAAGTCTATAGACTTTAAATGCAAGAGAGAGAGATTTGACATTTAGAGTAAATGACTAAACTACCCTTTATTATGATTGGTTAAGAGTGGTTCTCGCGGTTCTTACAACTGGGGATGGTTTATATATATATATATATAAGACTCACAAAATAATTAAATATATAAAAAATTGTAAATGTATAGAAATTATTTAATAAACAACTCGAGATTTAGAAATAGAGCTCGAAACGGTTTGCGCAAACCCTTGTAGATGATTTGATACCATGCTTATAAAACATGCACGTCGTTTGATGTTTTGATTCACTTACGGTGGTTTAAACTTTAACGTGGGATGAGCAGAAAACCAAAACCAAATTAACTGACCTATAACCGAATTAACCGAAAAAAATGACCAAAAAACCGAACCGAAACCAAAACCAATGGGTTGGTTATTGAATATTTGAAAACGAAAGTCATGGGTCGGCTTTGGTTATCCGTACCGAATCGACATTTGGTAATACCACGATTAACCGACTATATAACCAACCCATTGGCTGCCGATCCGTAGTTTTCTTTGCATATCAGTTCAGTTGCAAACTTGGAGGGGAATACGTAAAGACCATCTTTAAGTTTTTTTTTTTTTTTTTTGCCTTTTGGTTGAAGGTTTGTTATAATTTATGGATTTTATCATATCGTTTTGATTGAACGTTTTTGTTAATTTATAGACTATATCACATAGTTTGAATTTATGGACTATATCGTATCGTTCTCGTTGAATATTCGGTATTAATATTATAGATTATATGTATTTTATAATTTTATTGTTAAAAAAGTTCAAACTCAAACTTTTAGGGCTAAATATATTTTTGAGCTATTTTAAGCTATAGGCCCAAAGTCAAGGTTAACCGATTGTTATAAACATCAAAATCTATTGGTTATGGATTTATGGTTTTTTATTAATCGACATCTCTTGTGATTTTAAGCCACTCCCCTACTATGTCTCTTAAAAAGATTGGTGTATAAATGCTTAATGTTTGCCTAAAAGCTAGCTATCGAACCATCCCTATGTCTCTTAAAAAGTTTGGTGTATAAATGTCAAGAATGGGATTCGAACCCATGCCCTTTCGGACCAGTACCTGAAACTGGCGCCTTAGACCAACTCGGCCATCTTGACATATGTTTCTAGAATCCATTATTTTGTTTTAGATATGAATTAAATATAAGTCTAATTATGTTAGTTACAAATATAAAATTAACGGATAAAACTTTTAACAAATAGCATTTTTTTTCTCTCACGCATTATCCAATTAATGTCCGTTATCAAAGAATAATGCAACTAAATTAAGGGTTGTAACAATAGCCCTAACTTTATGAAAGAAAAAGTAATGACTTAATTTTTTTAAGGTTTAAAACCTATTAACAATATCTCAAACTTGAGGATGAGAATCGTACTTAAGCTAATTAGATAACGAAATTTTAATTATATCTGATAACTAAATTTTCACTATGTCAGAATATACATGATTTTCCAGAACTTTTTATGATTTTAATATGCAAAACAAAATGTTTTTTTTTTCTAAGTAAAAACACTCTAGCCTTAATACACATGAAATAAGAAAATTAATTTAACTTTATATAGCTTTAGGAGGAATTAGATCAACTATCACCAAACCTTTTAAATGTATTACTTATTTTAGTTCTACAATATGAGAACATAGAATTACATTTATTAATAGGATATGAAAAACTAAGGGTGACCATGAATCAGTACGGTTCGGTTATGGGTTAAATTCAAACCTAGATGTTTCAAATTTTAGAATTACTTAATCGGTCAGTTTTAATTACAAACGGTTTAGTTGATTCAGTTATCAGGACAAATGGTTCAAGTAAACATCAGCTTGGGTGTGCATAGAATCAAACTAACTTCAATTAAAAAGTCCGGTTATATCCTCGTCAAATTAAATATTAACAAATCTATTAATTCACGAAGGAGAACAAGTAACAACTGGTATTTTATTTATATGACAAAACATTTTCGACAAATGATATAGTATTTATAAAAAAAAAAACATATAAAGGTTGGTTTTAACTTTTAATGTCGGTTCAGTTATGTAAACACATGTAACGCTAATCAGTGTTGCTGATGTAAGATGAGACGTATTTGAATGAATGATGACCATGCATTGATAGTGGTCTAGTGAGTGTTAGCCTACAACATACCACCACCCTCTACTCTTCTCTCTTTCTCAACTACCAAAGATGATATATAGCTAACTAAATCTTGATCTCGAAGATTACGTGAATATAAAATTGATCTCAATCCTTTTCCTTTATTCAGACCCATATGCCAATATGCTTGCTTGATTCAAACCCAAATCTCAATCTGATTACATAATTCAGACCCAATCTTCATTTGTTTGTTTGATTCTCCAACGCAAATAGCCAATGATTGCTTGAGTTGGGTACCGCCCAAGCTATAACATAACCGACACCAACAATACTCAGCCATGATTTCCCTTTTTCTGTTTTATAACCTTGTTGAAGTTGCAATGTTACATTATAACCAATAGCAACAACGATACTAAGTTTGAAACATATTAGAATATAATACGAGTTTTGGCTGGTATAGTTTGAAGTTACAATGTTACATTATAACCAACATGGCTTGAATACCATATATATCTCTTATAAGAACATATATTGATATAAGGTAAATTGATATGTAGCACCTGTCTTACAACAAGGAATGAAATTAGAGAACATTAATATCTTTCATTTTTATTACAAAAAATGTAGATGTCATAAATAGTTTTTTTTTTGAACGGCAAATTTGGATCACTGACGGACCACTGGAGTATCATCGTGCCACCAGCAGAACCACCCGATCATATCCATCTCCACTAGGCAATAATGCCTATACACCAATTCAGGAGGAAACCCAATAAATGAGAAAAACCCCCTTTGTGGGAATCGAACTCATGACCTAATGGTCATAAGCCTTATCCCACCACCAAGATACCACTAGGCTATAATGCCATGGGTTTTTTTCCTTTTAGTTGTTATCTTATACACATATGAGAAGGTGTTTCTATACACACACCTTTATCAAAGTTTTATCACATCGTTCATTTTATCTAACATACAGACATTGAACCATTGGATTTCTTCCATTAAAATCGCTTAACCATATCTAAACCCTTATATACAACAATTACGGTGCCTAAATCATATTATAAGGCCGTTTAACCATGTCTAAATAAATCGTATTATATACAGCGGTTTAGTTACTCTTAAAATCAACTAAATCAATATGGAGTTTGATTAGCGGATTAGATGGGGTGTGCATTGCCTCATTGTAAAGAGAAATGGATAATTGACTTAGATTAGATAGAATTCTCACTTTTATTTTTCATAAAAAAGAAAAGTAAATTTATAAAAGGGTAAATTACACTTTTCGTCCTTTATGTTTGTCCGGATTACAATGGATAACATTTAACTTTAATAATTACAGTTACCATCATTTATTTGCAAAACCTATTACACATTTCGTTCTTTTGCACTAACCAAATTAAAATTTTATGTTAACTTTAATCAAGTAAGGGTAATTTGATCTTTTATCAATTTACTAGCGGTAGGACCCGTGTTAACACACGGGTAAGTTTAATAATCATCGAAATCAAATATGAAAAAATAGATTATAATACATCATTTAAATTGTTTGTGTTTAGTTACATATCTTTATAAAAGTTTTTGTCTACATCTATATGTAAAATATGATGTTACATTATATCATCGCAGGCTCCTACTTTCAAACAATTAAGAGTAGGAAAAAAAGTAAAGCAAACAGAACCTCATTCACTTGATCAAAACACAATATAAGAAAATGATCAACTCATAAATGATCAGAAGATCAAAGGGTAAAAGGGAGGTTATTATAAGAAACCCTCATACTCTCAACAGAGTCTCATTCATTTGATCAAAACACAATATACCAAATGCCTCAGATTTGTTATCGCAAGTTGTTGTCGAAAACCGCAATGCCTGCAATCAACATTTCATGTGTCAAATACATACATACTGAATTGCCTTACATAATGAAAGGGTGTAAACTCCCTCAAAGACCTAAGAAAAGAGCCAAAATGATTCAAAGAACCTTACTTGCAATGGAGGTAGAAGACAGGTGTGTTATTACTCATGTTCAAGATAACCACTTCCGCAACAGAGAGTTTCTTCTTATTACGTGAACCTGTATCATCTGAACCGTTTTGACCCATCCTTTGTGTCTTCCTCTATTCTTGCTCACATGAACACGAAAGAGGTTATCTTGAACATGAGTAATAACACACCTATAAAACAATGTTAACCAAAGTATGTGTTAGTATTATAAGCTTATTAACAAATGAGACCATATTAATTTAAAATTTAACCTTATGATAACCAAGAGGCAATCTTCGTATAGTCTGAAACATAAAGCATCCTTGAACATGGGTCATCGGCCAAATCAAATACTAAAAAGCAGATTATATCCCTGCATGAAAAACAAAATCAATAAATTTAGGGAAAATGATTTTGAAAGATGATAACCCAACAGTAGAGGATCTAATTCTACAACTCCGATAAATGCAAGGGTGTTCTCAAATAATGGTTCATACATGTTTGAAAACCAACAAAGAACGACAAATGTCCACAGTGCTTCTTCTTTGGACATTTGTCGGTCTTCAAACATCTAGGAAGCATTATTTGAAAACACACCTGAATTTACCGAAGCTGTAGAATTAGATCCTCCACTATTGCGTTATCATCTTTCAATCACATTTTCCCTAAATTTATCAATTCTGTTTTTCATACCTCCCAAAGACATCTATCCGCCTACAAAGAGATCAAAAAAGCTTGAAGTATACCATGTACTTAATTATATGGCACCGGATTTTCACTAATTCAAGAATCTCAACATCAGCTAACAACAAAGAACCAATTCACAAACATCTTAATAGCAATCCATAATTCACATTATTAACTTCTGAATGCACTAACCGGTTTTTCCTGAAGAATTGTTGTCCAGCCTGTGTGATATGGTGTCAATTGTACTGTTATTCCGCTCCTTCGCTGTATTAACACATTAAAATCTTAAAACATAAAAGCAAAAAAAATATTCCAAAAAAAAAAACAAAACACAAGTAGTTAGTTATATGCTACCAACCTTGAAGTGTTGCACCGCAGCTTCCACGTGTGTACACCGGTTTGCTGCTTATCAAAGTAACCGGCATCGTAATCAACAAATTGCTATTATCATCAAAACACGTTTAAGAAAAAAGTAAACTGAATGAAAAACAAATAAACAACATTGAATCTATAAACATCATCCGATTTACACGTATCATTGAATCTATAAACATCATCTACAACAAAACAAAAATCATCACCACAACCAAAACCAACCAAAAAAGATGAAACCTTTATCAAAGTACAAATTCTTGAAATTACCAATCACGACTAAGAACAAACAGACCAAGAACATCTTCAGGGATGGTAAAAGTACCTTATCTTTCTGAGTGAAGAACAATCGAGGATTGAGAGTAACCGCCCTGATCTGTAGGAGAAAGTTGCTTCAACCTTAACATCTTCTCAGTCACTCCGTATCAATGGCAATGATGATTCAAGCAAATTCAGAGACTAAACTGGCCACACAACCACCTGTAAAACAAAACACAGGAATCGGGTCCAAACACCAATTTATATGACCGATCTACAAACGAAAAAATGGAAAACTTACCGGCGTCCTCAGATACAGCTAAATAGGCATCTCAGACCAACGAAACTCCATTTTCTTGTATAGATGTGACAACACACGATCCCTTTTAAAAACCTTAATCACGAACACAGTTTCGGCGAAGGTCATTCATGGTGAACTTCCAAAACATTTATATTGTTAAAATGCGAGGCTCAGATTGTCACCATGGCTGCAAGAGAGGTTGCATGAACAACCGCCATCCTACAACCTTGCCATACCATAATGCTATCTTCATTCAATTTTTTCACAGATCTACAAAATCATCATAGCCACATCTTGAAAGGACAAGAAAAACACCATAGTTTTAGTCTCAGGTGAGAAGCATCTTATCAACATCATTGACTGAATATCCGTTAGGTGACATCGATCTCATCATCATCAACCGAACATCTATAATCTATATAATCTATCTAGAAGAAGAGATCAGAAGCTGATGTCGTTTTGCCGAATATCCCTTAGGTGACATCGATTCCATCATCATCAACCGAAGATCGATTACACCCAACGCTACCTAGAATAGCCGCGAACGGCAGCCAGCAACGATTAGGGCATGTTACAACAACACGCCAGATCTCGTCATCATAGCCTCAAATGACAAAATCATCTTCATTGATCTGTGTGACAAAAGATGGTGATTCACTGACGAATTTCTTTATGGATGACATGGTTCGTGTGGAAGATGAGGAAAATAAACCCTAAAATCGACTGTGAGTTTGAAATGAGAAGAAAGAGATAATAAAAAATGCACTTTGCATTCATTTTTATTCACCATCACAGTCAACACAAAATGATTTACTAAACTAATACAAATGATTGCAAAATGTTAGACCTCGCATATATGTAATCCACGTTTACTTCATCAGAAACGAATCTAAGTTACCGGAAAGTGCCCGAAACCCTATCTTATTACCAAAACACTCTGGGAGCACCGTCAACCCTAGAATTGTCAGAAAACACCATAGTTATAGTCTCAGGTGAGAAGCATCTCATCAACATCATTGACTGAATATCACTTACAATCTAAATAACGTGGTCTTAGGTGACATCGATCTCATAATCATCGACCGAACATGGATTACAGCCAACGCTACCTAGGACAGTCGCGAAGGACAGCCGGCAACGGTGGTTTATATATGTTGCAACAACAGGCCAGCATGGACATCGTAGCCTCAGATGATAAAATCATCTTCATCGGTCTGAGTAGAGACGTTCAAGTTGTTTTGTTATATAAATGCACCTGTGAGAAGTAATCAAATCTCCATCTCTCTCTTTCTTCTTCACACATTAATCTACAAAATCAAGAGAGCCTCATCTTGAAAGGACAAGAAAAATGCACTTTAGAAAATCATTATATACAATATCATTTAGATTAAATCGGATTTATGACATCACCATGGACAATGTTGCATATCTCAAACGTTGACACGTATGCAAAATGAACTCACTTTCCTTACGTGTCAACCTCTAAAATATGTCACATTGTCCATGCTGATGTCATAAATCCGTTTTAATATAAATAATATTGTGTATAATAACAGTGCCTCGGTAGCAACATCACATGAAGTGGGTCTAATTCAGCAAGATCTTTTGGTAAAACCACCATAGCGACACAACCAAATGTAAAACAAAACATAGGAATCGGGTCCAAACATCAATTTATATGACCGATCTACTTGGCAAAAAATCGAAAACTTACCGGCGTCCTCAGATACAGCTAAATAGGCATTCTGACAATACAAACTACATTTTCTTGTATAAATGTGACAACGATTATACGTGATCCCTTTTCACAACCTTAATCAACAACACAGCTTGGGCAAAGGTCATTCATGGTGAACTTGCAAAACATTTGTATTGTCAGAATGCCAGGCTCAGATTGTGCATAAAGATGACAACACCATGGCTGCAAGAGAGGTTGCATGAACAACTGCCATCCTACAACCTTGCCATTCCATAATGCTATCTTCATTCAGTTTTTACACAGATCTACGAAATCATCATAGCCTCATCTTGAAAGGACAAGAAAAACACCATAGTTTTAGTCTCAGGTGAGAAGGATCTCATCAACATCATTGACTGAATATGCCTTAGGTGACATCGATCTCATCATCATCAACCGATTTTAGAATTAAATCGGATTAATATAGATATAGATATAGATATTTTTAGGAGGGAATTTTGAAATGCATGGGGAGATGAAATGGGCATTTAATGCACCTGAGAGAAGTAATCATATCTTAACTCTCTCTTTCTTCTTCACACTTGTTAATGTAAGATCTCATATCTAAAAATTAAAAATTATAATTTAAGATCTCATATGTACAAATAAACGTGTTAATGTAATACCAAACATATCACTGGTTGTGTGACTTGACATTGCATTATACTGTTCTAGTCTTATTGAAGTAGACAGGAACTCATCTAATTATTGTTAATCATGAACGCACAATCAAAACGAAACATATATCTGTCAAGATGTCGACAACGATACAGAGCGTATGGTGCATCTTAAATTTTTAAAACGATTGAGAATCCATTTAGGTTAATGATCATAAACACAAAACCTAATGAAACAACCCTATGCATCCATTACAAAATCTTGTAGTAAACATACCTGAACTTCACCAGCTTGACGGTTAAAATCTGCACCTGATACATAAACAAATCAATCAGATTTAAAAATCAACAAATTTCATCAGCAATATTAAAAGAAAGATCGTGTACCTGATAGAGGCCAGTTAACATCTGCACCTGATACATAAACAAATCCCCAAATTAGAACCCCAATTTCTAAAATTACGCAAATTATCACAAAAAGGTAATTAATTTATACAAAAGTGGACAGTTCTAATTAGGTAAAACATTAAATTCAACCTCAAAATAAAGCTTTTAAATAAAGCAAAATTCAAAGTAAGTTAAAACACCACATGCAATAAATAAATTTCAACCAAAATCAACCAAATCACAACAAAATTACAGAATCCTGAGTTCAAACTGTTACATAATTGACTTAATCAGTTCTAATCATGTCAAAAACTGAATTCCATTCGAACAAAATTGAACAAAATCGCACCTGATTCCTTACAAACTTCAACAGCTTCTTCTTTCACCAACACCACCGATCTCAAAACCATCAACCGAACATCTATAATCTATACAATAATCTATAATAAGAGATGAGAAGCTGATGTCGTTTTGATGAATATCCCTTAGGTGACATCGATCCCATCATCATCAACCGAACATCGATTAATTCAGATTTATGACATGACCATGAACAATGTGAGGTCATCTTCTAAACTTTTATTATAGATTATATAAATATAGATATAGATAACGATATTAAATAACCTGGTAGTAAACATACCTGAACTTCACCAGCTTGACGGTTAAAATCTGCACCTGATACATAAACAAATCAATCAGATTTAAAAATCAACAAATTTCATCAGCAATATTAAAAGAAAGATCGTGTACCTGATAGAGGCCAGTTAACATCTTCACCTGATACATAAACAAATCCACAAATTAGAACCCCAATTTCTAAAATTAAGCAAATTATCACAAAAAAGGTAATTAATTTATACAAAAGTGGACATTTCTAATTAGGTAAAACATTAAATGAGAGCTTAAAATAAAGCTTTTAAATAAAGCAAAATTCAAAGTAAGTTAAAACACCACATGCAATAAATAAATTTCAACCAAAATCAACCAAATCACAACAAAATTACAGAATCCTGAGTTCAAACTGTTACATAATTGACTTAATCAGTTCTAATCATGTCAAAAACTGAATTCCATTCGAACAAAATTGAACAAAATCGCACCTGATTCCTTACAAACTTCAACAGCTTCTTCTTTCACCAACATCACCGATCTCAAAACCATCAACCGAACATCTATAATCTATAATAAGAGATGAGAAGCTGATGTCGTTTTGATGAATATCCCTTAGGTGACATCGATCCCATCATCATCAACCGAACATCGATTAATTCAGATTTATGACATGACCATGAACAATGTGAGGTCATCTTCTAAACTTTTATTATAGATTATATAAATATAGATATAGATAACGATATTAAATAACCTGAGATCCAGTAAGAAGAGTTCAACTTGCAGAAATCAACATTTCTTCCCATAATTGGAAACCCTTCTTCACATGAGCATTGCGCTGTCATGAACAAAATTAAAAATTATAATTTAAGCTCTCATATGTAAAAATAAATGTGTTAATGAAAACAAAACATATATCTGTCGAGATGTCGACAATGGTACAGAGCGTATGGTGCATCTTCAATTTTTAGAACGATTGAGAATCCATTTAGGTTAATGATCAAAAACACAAAACCTAATTAAGCAACCCTATGCATCCATTACAAAATTTGGTAATAAACATACCACCGAAATTTTCGAATTCAAACCCATGAAATCTCGTTCCGTAGTTCCACTACAAGATTACAATCCCAATTTCATCAAACTTTCACCCGATCAAAAACGCCCAAAATCTAAAAAAACTAAAAACACTCAAAATTAAGAACAATGTACCATCATACTGAAACTCAAAAGGGGATAATGTAAATCAATCACCTGGATGGACGAATTATTATGAAGTTCATGAGATGTTCAATCACCTGGATGGACGAATCTATGAAGTTCATAGATTTGAGGTCTGTGCTTTCTATGGTTAAGAACTTTCACAAACCATGGCTGCAAGAAGGGTTGCAGGTTTAAACTTGCCTTCCGCTATTCTTGCCAAGCCATGGTCATGAATTGTGTGTAAAAATTTTTAAGTCATCATAACCAAGCCACAGACCACTACCAATTGAAACCAAAGCCACCATCATCAACCACCGTCCAGAAACCCTAAAGGGTTCCAAGACGAACACGGAACAACACAAAGGCGGACGGCGGCGAGTCTGTGCTTCCCATCATCACCAGAGATACTGAAACAAAAAGCTTCAACCATGGCCACATCAAAATCAAAAAAGAAAAATTTAAAATATAAATCTACAAAAAACAAATTCGATTTACCTTATCATAAGTTTTAGATCGAGATATCACTGTGATAATCTAAAGTATAAACCGAGTCACCGTCATGATCCCAATCGGAACCGCCAGATCTCGCCATCGTAGCCTCGGATGACAAAATCATCTTCATCGATCTGAGTGACAAAAATGGTGATTCACCGACGGAATCGGCTGATAAACCCTAGAATCAGCTGAGATATATTGAAATGAGAAGAAAGAGTGAAGAAGAAAGAGAGAGTTGCGATATGATTACTTCTCACAGGTGAATTAAATGCCCATTTCATCTTCCAATGCATTTTTTAAAATTCCCTCCTACAAGTGGTGAATGGGACACATAAAAGAATAAAAAAATAAAACGTATTTATGACATCAGCTTGTACAAGTGGCATACCTCAATGGAGGACACATATGCATTTTTACATCAGCTTCTAATCTCTTTTTATAGATTATATAGATTTAACTTTCAGTCATCCTTTCTAAATCTGAAAAGCCACCTGCTTCTCTAGATCTGAAAAAAACCCATCTATCTCTCTCTCTCTCAAAACTCAAAGAACCGATCTCTCTCTCTCTCTTAACTCCTTGTGATGGTGAAAAACAAGACGAAAACAAAATCAATGATAAAAGATTTGAAATTTTGTGATGAAAATTTGATAGAGAAGAATCAAAGTGTGTTTTTGGTTAAGGATTGAGATACATCGATGTTGGAACACAAAAAGAAGCAGAAAGAAGAGAAGTCGACCATGGAAGAAGAAATGGAAACTTTGAGAAGACAACAAGCGAAAGCTGAGGCTAGAAATAAGGCTAAGGAGAGGGAGAAGAGGAAAAAGGAGCAACAAACAATCTCCATGCCTGGATTGAAGCAAGGTTCTTCCACCTATTTGAGACCTAAAAGATTGGGTTTGTGAGATTACTAAATATTTATATTCTGATTGTATGAATGACTCCAACTACTTGATTATGATGGATGTTGTACACACTCACTTTAACGTTGAATATATGTAGAAGATAGAGATGTTATTTTTCGGAGGTTTAATCTATGTGCGATCCCATAAAGATTATTTCACTTTGGATTTGCAGATTTGTTTGATTTTAATTTTATTTAGGTGTTTGTGAATTTCATTTTCAAATGATCCTCTCCCTCACCACATCTACCCCAAGCTCTGTCCCAGCCGAGCATTGACCGATTTGCTGGTCAAGCTGCTCTGCCAACACCGGTTGCTCGGAAAATCAATGATAAACGATTTGATATTGTTTGGCGATGGGAGAGTGGCAGGGGTTGGTGGCTGGATTTGGTGGTTGGTTGGAGAGGAGGGAGAGAGAGAGCTAGTTGAGATAGTTAGGGGAAAATGACATAAATGCCCTCACATGAGGTTCACATGATCTGACTTAACATAAAATTTTAACTTTGTTAGTGCAAAAGGACGAAATGTGTAATGAGTTTTGCAAATAATAGATTGCGACTGTAATTATTAAAGTTAAAGGCTATCAATTGCAATCCGATACAAACATAGAGGACAAAAAGTGTAATTGATGCATCTAATTATTATATATATTAACTGAAAGTCACGATGAACAATAAGTATTTGTTTTTATTTAGTAATATTTTATCATTTATTCATTTAATTGTTTAGCAATAAGATAATTATTATGTATTTATTCTTTTTATTAGTAGCATTTTGTTTAGCATTCAGTTTGATTTTTTATAATAAATTACGTTCGGATCACTACGATAGCGACACGATATATGTTATCAAACAAAAACAGAAAGTCACGATGAACAGTAAGTATTTGTTTTTATTTAGTAATATTTTATCATTTATTCATTTAATTGTTTAGCAATAAGATAATTTGTCACACCCCCAAAATCCACCATGCGGAGTACCACCGCTTGGAGGCGTGACGTGACCAGGATCGAGCCACCAATCATATTGAACATCGTAATTAAGTAAATAAGACCAACCACAATACGATTGGTGACCAAAGCTAGTTAACCATGTTTAGTTTAAACAGCGGAAGCATAAAAGTAAATCCAAAAGCATAAGTCCATAGGTTATATTTTAAGGTTCAAAACACAAGTTTAATAAGTTCATAAGGATTTAAACAATGAGCAAGGAACGTAACAGTCCGTACACCACAACAACTTCTTCCTCGTGCAAGCTCCAAGCATTTAGCGACCTGTAAGGCATGTAACAACTAGTCAACAACAAAGTTGAGTGAGTTCACGTTTGGTTGTTTGGTTTTAAGTTGTTTCTGAAAAACGTGGTTTGACTTTCGTTGGCTTATATGCCGTGGGGGTTACCCCGAAGTTGAAAGTATGTTTAACCATTTCCTTTTTCTTTACCCAAACCGTATCCATAATTAGTGGGGGCTTTCCCCGTGTGAACTACTAGACGGTATGATATCGACTACTACGAACAATAGTTGTGCCCTACATCAGTGTCTATCATCACTGACAGTTTGCCATAGTCCATTAGTACACGCCCATCCGAACGGCACGGTGTGAGGTTTGTTAAACCTAATAGCGCTATTAACTAATGACCCGCTCGCCATAGCCTCGGCGATTAAGTCGATACAAAAGGGAGGGACTTCGCTGATAGAGTTCTAGTCCAGTAAGTCTAACACGTCCCAACAGGACGAGGAATTTACATTCCTGAACACGTCTCAAAGGACGAGGAATCCCTATTCCTGTACCCATTTCCATTCCCACCGGGAATTTACCATGCTTTGTAGAAAAATGTGAACTCACCTCGGTTTGCTCGGTTAGATTCTCAATATAGCTAACAACCAAGTTCGGTCAATCACGTCCTAGTATGATTTACCAGTTAGTCATTTAGTGGCTTTCAAATAGAACACAAAGTTCCTACACGTATCTATCACACAACATGCATCATTTTAACGGTTTATGCCCATCTAAGTTTCCCATCCATTCCCCACTCAAAATCAAACTTACGATAATGCACATAACATATATAACATGTTAGATCATTCACAGATAGCATACTCGACATTTAGACACGCGAGTCACAACTTATGTCATTTCAGCATTTATATTCAAAACCGGCTGTTTTCGGACATTTTAATAAAATGGTTAAATTATTCCAAAAATTCCCAAATTTTTACAGGATGTCTTAAACGTTCCATATTTTATTTTGTAAAAATATCGGGGTCCGGTTCATTACCAATATTTTATAAAAATTCATATTCCGGACTGAACTCAGATTTATGTATTTCTGACCACAGTCCACGGAACAATTTATTAAAAATTCATCGAGTGTCCGATTTATGAAATTCCAGTGGGGTAATTACAAATGCATCGGTTGTCATCTACTGTACAAATTTCATGGTCCGATTCATCACAAAACTCAGGTTATGACTGAAAGTATGACACCCATTTATTGCTCTCAAAATTCAGCTTAAGTTGCTGTTACAAATTAACACTTTAAAAATAGTAAACGGAGTCCAAAAATTATGATTCCAGTGCCATTAGAACCGTATTTCAGAATAACATATTTTAGATTCAAAATATCGGTTTTTCGTTGAGTTTATGACCTGTTTACAGCCTGATGAAGTCGGCTGGAAATGTGATTCAGCATGTTCTTTATAGTTTAAATGTTACTATATTGTATCAACACATGTCCGAACAACGGATTTATCAAGAGTTCGACAATCAATCATCATATATGTATTAACCAACGACATACCCATGACAACATCAACTAATAGCATTTCATATACAAGTAAACTTCATGTAACCTTTATGTTTATATTTTTAGTGTTCTTGCATTTTAGTTGTAAACATAAGCATCATACTACAATGTTAGCCATAAAATAAGATGAACAAAGGTTAAACAAGAGCTTACTACTAGCTTATAGCTAGGGTAGAATCTATTGAGGAGGATGATGAGAAAAGATGAAGAACAAGCAAGACAAAGCCCTTCTTGAAGCTCCACTAGTAGCTACCTTCTTGAATCCTTCTAAGCTTAAAAAGGGACTTGTAAAAATGGAAGATGAAGATGTGAAGAGAGAGGGGGGTGGGTTCGGTTTGGGGGAACCGAATAGAGAGAGAGAGAGTAGTGAGGTTGAGTGTGATATTTTTGTGAAATGAAATGTGATCTAGGAGGCCATGCTTCTTATAATCATCCTACATATATTTTGCTTAGATCAACAAGTAAGATCCAATAAACAAATCAATTAAAATCTTGCATAATATTTGAGGTATGGTTAGAATGATATGTGGGGTCCCTTGGGGACTAGAATCGTTGGGGGGGGGGGGGGGTCTTGATGTAACATTGTGACTAAAGTGGTAAATAATAGTTAGATTATAAGTGACTAGATTTTATATGTTAGTGAATTGATTTCTAGCGGGTGTTATGGCATACGGGGACCATGACTAGCCAAAAATAATTACACAATGTGTTTGACAAATATTTGGTGTCCCGAGTAATGTCCGGTTGTTCGGTCGGATACTGTTCCGTTAAAGTGTTTAATTATTCCGTACGGTGTCTTATATATATATTTTTGCAACACAATTAATTCCTAACACATAGGAAAATATTCAGGACCATTTAGTCAAGTTTTCTGCATATTACTAGTATACTACTACGCACATGTAAGTATAACACAGTAATCAGAGAGCAGTCAAATAATTCCACACAGTCATCAAGTACTTTAATTATCATTTAATAAATTGTACGGAATACATGGGATTTTGAGGGTTGTCACATTCTCCCCCTGTTAAGAGAATTTCGTCCCGAAATTTAGCGCGTGGTTACTGAGGAAGCTAGTTAAGTTGCGTTGTTTTCCTGATTTTCCTGGGGTGTCATATCATCCCCCCGTTGATTTGGAATTTCGTCCCGAAATTCTGCAGTAGCTTCAGCCTCAGTAGTGGTTGCGTTTTTCTTAAACAGCTGGGGATACTTGAGTTTCATTTGGTCTTCTCGTTCCCAGGTATACTCTGGGCCACGACGAGCATTCCAACGAACTCGAACCAGAGGTATCCTGGTACGCTTGAGGATCTTAACATCTCGATCCGTAATCTCTACTGGTTCCTCGACGAATCGCAGCTGGTCGTCGATTGTGAGTTCCTTGAGAGGAACTATGAGGGTCTCATCTGACAGACACTTATTCAGATTCGACACATGGAATACGTTGTGAACTCCGCTGAGTTCTTCAGGTAGATTCAACCTGTAGGCGACTTTGCCAATTTTCTCGATGACTTCGAATGGTCCGACATAACGCGGATTGAGTTTGCCTCGTTTGCCAAAGCGGACTACACCTTTCCAAGGTGAGACTTTGAGTAGCACTCGATCCCCAACCTGGAGCTCGAGTGGTTTTCTTGCCTTATCAGCATAGCTTTTCTGACGGTCACGAGCTGCCGCCATTCGTTGCCGTATCTGAGCAATTCTTTCTGTTGTATCTACTACGAGTTCTGGGCCAGTGATTTGACTGTCACCGACTTCTGCCCAACAGAGAGGTGATCGGCATTTGCGTCCGTACAATGCCTCGAACGGAGCGGCCTGAATGCTGGTGTGGTAGCTGTTGTTATATGAGAACTCCACTAGCGGGAGGTGCTTTTCCCAGCCATTACCAAAATCGATTACACATGCCCTGAGCATGTCTTCAAGGGTTTGGATGGTGCGTTCAGATTGCCCATCCGTCTGTGGGTGATAAGCGGTGCTCATATCTAAACGTGAGCCAAAAGACTTGTGCATAGCCTGCCACAGTTCAGAAGTAAAACGCGCGTCACGATCAGATATAATAGAGGTTGGCACTCCGTGCCTTGATACCACTTCCTTTAGGTAAATGTCTACAAGAGTAGAAAACTTATCTGTTTCCTTGATGGCCAGAAAATGTGCAGACTTGGTCAGTCGATCTACGATCACCCAAATGGTATCGTTTCCGCGTTGAGATCTGGGCAGGCCAGTAACGAAATCCATGGAAATTTGCTCCCATTTCCATTTAGGTATCTCTGGTTGTTGAAGTAGGCCTGATGGTTTCTGATATTCAGACTTGACTCTCGCACAAGTCAAGCACTTACTGACGTAGGTTGCTATGTGGGCTTTCATGCCAGGCCACCAATACGTAGTCTTGAGGTCGTGGTACATTTTATCCGAACCAGGATGTACCGAATAACGAGACTTATGTGCTTCATCCATCACAAGCTCGCGTAAGTTTCCATAATGTGGAACCCAGATGCACCATGTTACATAGTAAGCGCCGTCTTCCTTTTGTTCTAGCCGCTGTCTCGATCCTCGTAGGGATTCAGCCCTGATGTTCTCTGCTTTCAATGCTTCGACCTGAGCATCGCGAATCTGAGCGGGAAGGTTAGACTGGATGGTAAGCTGTAAAGCACGTACACGCTTAGGTAGGGTATCCTTTCGACTGAGGGCGTCGGCCACAACATTAGCTTTGCCCGGATGATACTTGATTGCGCATTCATAATCGTTCAAGAGCTCAACCCATCGGCGTTGTCGCATGTTTAACTCCTTTTGCTTGAAGATATGCTCGAGACTCCTGTGATAGGTGTAAATGGTGCACATGGTACCGTACAGGTAATGTCTCCATATATTAAGCGCGAAAAAAACTGCTCCCAGTTCCAAGTCGTGCGTAGTGTAGTTCCTTTCGTGAACTTTAAGTTGGCACGATGCGTAGGCAATGACCTTGTCACGTTGCATCAATACGCAACCAAGTCCTTGAATGGAAGCGTCGCAATAAACCACAAAATCATCTGTGCCTTCAGGCAATGAGAGGATAGGCGCGCTACAAAGCCTGTCTTTTAAGTGCTGAAATGCAGATTCCTGTGCATCACCCCAGCGATAGGTGACACCCTTCTGAGTCAGTGAAGTGAGAGGCTGCGCAATCTTGGAGAAATCTTTTATAAACCTTCTGTAATATCCCGCCAAACCCAAAAATTGGCGGATTTCTGTTGGTGTACGGGGTGCAGGCCAGTTCTTGATCGATTCAACCTTAGATGGATCAACATGAATCCCATCCTTGTTTACCACATGGCCTAGAAAGTGGACTTCGCGAAGCCAGAAGTCACATTTTGAAAACTTGGCATACAACTGCTCTTTTCGAAGAAGTTCCAACATAAGACGTAGATGCTGCTCGTGTTCCTCCTGACTCTTAGAATAGATCAGGATATCGTCGATGAACACAATAACGAACTTATCCAGGTAAGGCTTGCACACTCGGTTCATGAGATCCATGAAGACCGCTGGTGCATTCGTCAGCCCGAATGGCATAACCAGAAACTCGTAATGGCCGTAACGAGTTCTGAATGCTGTTTTGGAGACGTCCTCATCTCGGACCCTCAGCTGATGGTATCCCGATCTCAAATCAATCTTGGAGTAATAGCTCGACCCTTGCAACTGGTCGAACAAGTCGTCAATACGTGGAAGAGGATAACGATTCTTCACCGTCACCTTGTTAAGTTCGCGATAGTCAATACACATCCTGAAGGTACCGTCTTTCTTTTTCACGAACAAGACTGGAGCTCCCCAGGGCGAAGAGCTAGGACGTATAAAACCCTTTTCCAAGAGTTCTTGTAGTTGTGTGGACAGTCCTTCAAGTTCTGATGGAGCCAGATGATATGGTGCTCGAGCTACTGGCGCTGCTCCAGGAGCTAGCTCGATTTGAAATTCAACTTGGCGATGAGGCGGAAGACCAGGTAATTCCTCAGGAAATACCTCGGGAAAATCGCGCACAATAGGGATGTCTTCAATTCTCTTCTCTTCCGTTGATGTGTCAGTAACGAGTGCTAGAATGGCAGTGTGGCCCTTTCGCAAACACTTCTGGGCCTTTAGGAAAGAGATGATGCCTTCGACAGCACCACTCTTGTCGCCACGAATCATGAGAGGTTCTTCACCAGAACGAGGAATGCGGATGATTTTCTCCTTGCAAACAATCTCCGCTTGATGATGAGATAGCCAATCCATCCCAATAACGACGTCGAAACTACTAAGTGTGATAGGAATAAGATCGATAGAGAAAGTCTGACCAGCTAAGATGAGGTTACAACCTTTAACTACGTGTGTGGCTTCAAGATTTTTACCATTTGCTAGCTCTACCGCGTGTTTGGTGTTCAAAAGTGTTGGGGTACGTTTAAGCATTTGGCTAACTTTTACGGACACATAACTAGTATCGGCACCTGAATCGAATAAAACAGTAACAAAGAAGTCGTCCAGAAGAAACTTACCCAACACAACGTTGGGATCGTTCCTTGCGTCACCCTGACCAATCACGAAAGCACGACCTCTTGCCCCATTTCCATTGTTGTTTCCCCCATTGCCGCCTCCATTGTTGCCTCCATTGTTATTCCCATTGTGGTTCCCATTTCCTTGGTTATTGTTCTGGTTTTGGTTCGGCTGGGGGCAGTTTCTCTTAAAGTGGCCTTCAGCGCCACACTGAAAGCATCCTTTATTGCCCTGTTGATGCTGCTGCTGGTGGTTCTGTGGGGCTTGTTGCTGTTGTTGGAGATTCTGATTTGCTGGTCGGGCGCTCCTGCAATCCTTTGCTTCATGACCAAACTTGTTACACCTCAGACAACGACCTTTGTTGCACTGCCCGCTGTGATGTTTGTTGCACCGGTTGCACTTGGGGTGGTTCCCTCGGTATCCACCCTGTCCTTGGTTACCAGAAGATTGCTGACCAGGACTCTGGTAGTCATCAGTCTTTCGCTGCTGAGACTGAACTGAAGTAGAACCCTTTCCGGAGTTCCCATCCCATTTTCGCTTGTTATCGGTAGGTGCATCAGAAGTAGCTGTGGCACTGATACGTTTGGGTAGCCTGTTTTGCTCCACCGCCTGGTCGGTGAGACGATGAGCCAACTTGATAATTTGCTGAATGGTACCCAGGTTGGCTGAAGTTACGTGACTTTGAATCTCTGGTACAAGGCCCTTGAGATACAGCTCAATTCGTTTGATGGGAGGGTCTACCATAGTTGGACACAGGATGGCCAGCTCGTTTGACCTCTTAGTATACGCCTCAATCTCAGACCCCGTCATCTTCAGATTGTAAAATTCCACTTCTAGCTTGTGGATGTCATCCTGACTACAGTACTCCTCCTTGATCAGCTATTTGAAACCATTCCAGGGTGTGGCATTAGCAACTGCCAGTCCTAGTAGTTGAACCTGTGCCTTCCACTAGGTTAACGCAGCTCCTTCAAGTGTTCCGGTAGCATATTTCACCCTACGGTCTTCGGGGCATTCGCACATCTCGAAAACAGACTCAAGCTTTTCAAACCAGTGAAGAAGGCCCACTCCTCCTTCAGTGCCACTGAAAGTGGTAGGTCGGCAGTCCATGAACGTCTTGAACGTGCACACAGGAGGTTGAGCATGTTGACCTCCTGCAGGGTTGGCTGCGAGTGCCTCAGCGACTCGTTCGTTGATCAAAGCCGTCAACTGGGCTTGAGTGAGGTTGATACGTCCTCCGCGTCCGCTCATGATCTTCATAATGAAGCAACGTAAGTGAGAATAGTGTCGCGAAAGTGCGTAAGTGTGTGGGACGACATTAGAGAGTAAGCACACAAGGTTTAAATAGCAATTATCACATTATCTAATGCTACAAATGAGCTCTGGAATTTGTTTCAACCTTTTCTCCATCAACAAGCACAATTAGCAAATCAGCAACATGAAAAACATGTCCAACAGCTGAGAAATGCAATGGAGTCAAGGTTCAAAAACACTCAAGCTGATCTCAAAGTTCTCAAAACTCAGATCCTGCACACCACTGGCACTACTCCTCCAACAGTACTTTTCATTGATCAACTCCCAGACGATAATGCCAAAAAGGGGGAGAAAATTCAGGAGTGGAAGAAGAAAGGAATAGATGATGGTCTCTACATTGAACCTGAAAAGGATGCTATGACCAGAAAAATTCCTGTGCCAGATGGTAGTAAAAAGGTTGATGCTACTCAAGAAGCACTTGATGAAGGAGTAGCAAGTGTAAAAAGAGATAGAATGGCAAAGGATGTTTCAAGGTGGAATGAGGAGAAAAGAGCTTTCATGGAGCTGTATGAGCAGGGTTGTTCTGGTTCAAAGGATACTAAAAATCCTAAGACAAAAAGGAAGCCTAAGTCCACCTCATCCAGATTTCCAAAGCCTCCAAAACCACCATCCAAAAGCCATCAGCATCAAACCTCCATCCAAACAGCTGTTGTAACTCCTGCTGTATCAACTACTGATGGTACCTCAGTGGTTTCAACATCTGTTCTCTCTTCAACACATACCACCTCAACACACACCACAACCACTATTTTACCACCACTGTCACCATCAAAAACCATTTCACCACCACTTTCACCTGCTGACAAAAAGCAGAAGACAACAGATGTTATAACATCTGTTGTAATGACAACAGTGGTTGAAACACCAGTTGTTTCAACAACTGTTAGTCAATCACAAACCACTGCCATACAATCTGCCACCACTGATCCACCTAAAACATCATCTGCTTCTTCTAAAACAAAAAGGAAAAGGATTTATATATCAGATGATGATTCACCTTCACCACCACCAACATCTTCAAAATCCCTATCACTTGTCACTATTCCAAAACCCATACCTCTCTCTTCAGCTCAAATTTTAAAACCACTACCTCCTGCTGGTGTCTCATTTCCTCTAGAACTCATTGCAGTTAGGGAAGAAATAAAATCATTTTATCATGAGGATGACCCAGCCAAAAGGAGTTTGCCATCAATTGCAGGATATCCCAGGCCTAACAATATTGAAGAATACTTGAAACTCAAGGTCAAACAAGCAGAGGATATTGCAATCAAAAACAGAAAAGGGAAAACTGATAGAGAATTTCAACAAAACTATCAGTTTTTACTCTCACAGGTCAATGCTATGGAGCGTTTTGAAAAAAATGTATGTCAGCAAATTTCAGAAAGGGCAGATGAGTCCTTAAGGAAAGACTACATTGAAAACATCATGACCTACAAGAAATACAAGGGGGAGAAACACATGTACAAGAACTGGACCATTCCTGAGCTTGAAAAAGAAGCAGCCAGGATTCAAGACATGATCAAAAATAAGGTCAAGCAGACTCCTCCTGAAAAATTCAAACAATTTGAAGTTGAGAAGATGTTAGAGTTGAGGAGAATGATGAGAAAAGATGAAGAACAAGCAAGACAAAGCCCTTCTTGAATGGGATTTTGAGGGTTGTCACATAATTATTATGTATTTATTCTTTTTATTAGTAGCATTTTGTTTAGCATTCAGTTTGATTTTTTATAATAACTTACGTTCGGATCACTACGATAGCGACACGATATATGTTATCAAACAAAAAAATATAAAAATTAATACATACCGGTACCGATGTTGTTCAGTTCGGTACGGTATGATAGCAATACGATCTTAGTTTATCGAAAGGAAAAACAATAAAAATAAATCCTGGTAATGATATAAATGTTGTTCAAGCGGTTTCGGTTTGGGTTGGTCCGATAGCGGCACAATAGCCGTTTTCCATAATGTTTATATGGCAACGTTGAAAAAAATAAACATAGATTGCAAACCAATCAAACTGATATCAACTGAACGACTTACAAATCAAATGATGTGTTGTGAGGGTTGATGCGTTGTATTGTAAGTAGCCGACGCAAGTTCGATTGTTGTTGTATCTGATTCTATGTTTTGCCAATGTGGGGCTAGCCCACTTGGTAGAGGCATATGCCTCTTAAGGGAGATGTTCTAGGTTCAATCCTGAGTAAGGGTGATAAATATTAGAATTATTGGTGAATAGAGGAGACCAGACGTTGTCATGTAAATTCCAAATAGTTGATGCATCTAATTATATGTTTATCTGAAATAAAAATATCTTAAAATATTTGTAAAATTGTTCTCATATAAATTCCAAATAAAAATCCTTTGAATGAAACAAATCAAAGTCGTATCATCATCACATACACAACATTGAACAACCATATCCTTTTATACCCCACGAACATCCCCGTTCACATGTCACACGAAACACTAAGTTGTCTTCCACTCCATGCTCTAGACACCATGTTCTGATCGAACCAAATCATCAAGATCTTCAGTTCTTTATTACCCTCTTCAAGATCTGTAAGATTCTTATTCACTTCGATCTGCTTTTCTTGTCATCCACAACTTAATCGAATCGAAACAACCCAATTAATATCTTTTATCTGATTTAGAACTATACCCTGTTCGGAGTTTGGTTAATTGTGCTGTTAATTTGTACAAGATCTTAAAGATGTTAATCTATGATCATGATTTCTCTTTAGTTGTTTGTGTTGTAGTAGTAGTAGAATGTTTTAAAACTTTAGATCTTGACCAACTTTTTTGCTGCCTATAAGGTGTTTGATGAAATGCTTAGTGTTAGATTGCTTATCATCTTACTTTATGAGTTTATGTCCATTGCTTATAATCTAAAGGACTTCATTTTTGTTTGATTTGTCATGTATATATCAAAGATCATAACTTTAGGTGACACCATTTTGATTTTTGTAATAAATATTGCAGTTTAATCATGGCATCTAAAGGTAATCCTGGAGACAATAGAACCAGGAGATCATTTTCGATATTTATAGTGGTTGGTTTATGTTGCTTCTTTTATCTACTTGGTGCATGGCAAAAAAGCGGTTTCGGTAAGGGCGACAGCATAGCTCAAGAAGTAACAAAAAGCGCTGATTGTAGTGTTCTTTCGAATCTTAATGTCGAGACTCACCATGGTAACGGAATGAAGAAAACCAACGATTCACCTGAAAATAAGGTTTTCCAACCTTGTGATGACCGTTTTGTTGATTATACGCCCTGTCATGATCAAATGCGTGCAATGACTTTCCCTAGAGAAAACATGAATTACAGGGAAAGACATTGTCCTCCCGAAAACGAGAAATTACACTGTCTTATTCCTGCACCGAAAGGGTATGTGACGCCGTTTCCATGGCCCAAAAGCCGTGATTATGTCCCCTTTGCAAATGCACCGTATAAAAGCTTGACAGTTGAAAAGGCGATTCAAAACTGGATCCAATATGAAGGCGATGTTTTTAGGTTTCCCGGTGGTGGTACACAGTTTCCTCATGGGGCAGATGCATATATCGATCAACTGGCTTCTGTTATCCCAATTAAGAATGGAATGGTTAGAACGGCATTGGACACTGGATGTGGTGTAAGTTGGGTTTCTTTTTGTTTATCTATCTGTTTGTTAGGCTTGTAAACGAACCGGACGTTCATGAACTATTCGGTGGGAAGTTCGTTTATGTTCGTTTATTTTAATAAACACATGGACATGAACAATTTTTTTGTTCATTTAATTAAACGAACAAACATGAACACGCGTTTTTTCCGTTCATTTATGTTCATGAATGTTCGTTTAAATTTTAATAAATACATAAGTAGTTACAGTTATATGAATATAAACGTTAAACGGGATTTCTAACTACTTATATAAAAATAGCTATTAGTAATTGGGCTTTCGAATTGAACCTATTGTAACTAATCACGAATTTATATAAAGGAAACTACTTTATGTTCGTTTATGTTTGGTCAGTTATGTTCATTTGTGTTCATTAAATTATGTTCGTATAAGTTTGTTTGTTTATGTTCGTTTAGGTTTTAAACGGACGAACATGAACTGACATGAACATGCTCATTTTCTTAATAAACGGACATGAACAAAAAATTGTGTTCGATTATATGTTCGTGTTCGGTTAAAATTAAATGAACAAACACGAACATACCCGTGTTCGTGTTCGTTCGGTTCCTTTACAGGCCTACTGTTTGTTATTGTTTTTAGTGTGTTAAATTTACATTCATATAGGTTGCAAGTTGGGGTGCGTATTTGTTTAAAAGAAATGTGATTGCCATGTCATTTGCACCAAGAGACTCCCATGAAGCACAAGTCCAATTTGCTCTCGAAAGAGGTGTTCCTGCAATCATTGGCGTTCTCGGAACTATAAAGCTTCCGTACCCTTCTAGATCTTTCGACATGGCTCATTGCTCACGCTGCTTGATACCATGGGGCGGAAATAGTAACGTCTTTATCTTAGATAATGAGATTAAAGATTTGTACTATAAATCATAAATAACTAAAATATGATTCTTTTTGTTAGGTGGGAAGTACATGATGGAAGTTGATAGAGTCTTGCGACCCGGGGGCTATTGGGTTCTTTCCGGTCCACCGATTAATTGGCGGGCTAATTATAAATCATGGCAACGCCCGAAAGACGAACTTGAAGAAGAACAGAGGAATATTGAAGAAACGGCTAAACTTCTCTGCTGGGAGAAAAAATACGAAAAAGGCGAAACCGCAATTTGGAGGAAACGAGTAAATAAATCCTATTGTCAAGAACGCGATTCTCGTGTAACCATGTGTAACACAAATCCAGATGATGTCTGGTATGTAATCTGATTCTAAGTTCATGTTTTTAACCCTAATCACATCATTAACTGTCAAATGCCCATGTGCGTGTAGGTACAAGGAAATGGAAGCTTGTGTGACACCGTATCCCAAGACAGACAATGCAGATGATGTTTCTGGCGGTGAATTAAAACCGTTTCCCGAAAGATTAAATGATGTTCCACCTAGGGTTAGTAGTGGGTCGGTTCCTGGAATCACGGTTGAGTTATTCCAAGAAGACAATAAGTTATGGCAGAAACATCTGAATGCTTACAAAAGGGTGAATAAGATCATTGACTCAGGGCGTTATCGTAATATCATGGATATGAATGCGGGTCTTGGAAGTTTTGCTGCTGCAATCGAGTCTTCAAAATCATGGGTTATGAACGTGATGCCAACGATAGCTAAAGAGGACACTCTTGGAGTGATTTTTGAGCGCGGTTTAATCGGCATTTACCATGACTGGTAATATCTTGAAATCTCTTTACTCATAGTTGTTAAATTTAAAGTTTTCCCCTTAATACCCTTTATCTTGTTTTTAGGTGTGAAGCCTTCTCGACGTACCCGAGGACGTATGATCTAATACACGCGAACGGTCTTTTCAGCTTGTACAAAGACAAGTAAGTTATTTATGCATCAAAGTTTCTTATGTCGTAAAAGTCAATACTTTTTCATATCTAAATGTATTATTACTCGTGATCATGATGGACATGCATGTAGGTGTAGTTATGAAGACATTCTTATAGAAATGGATAGAATTTTACGGCCTGAGGGTACCGTAATAATACGTGACAGTGAGAAAGAAATTATGAAGGTGAAAAGCATTGTTTCTGGAATGCGATGGAACACGAAGATGGTGGATCATGAAGATGGTCCACTTGTTCCTGAGAAGATACTGTTTGCCGTTAAACAGTATTGGGTTGCGGGTGAAAACAACTCAACGTCTTCTAGATGATCGTGGAAGATAACAATGAAGGGTGCAATATGTGTAAGATAGTGTTGTTTTAATCTTAATTAGTTGTGCCGAAATACTTGATTTTGTTTGAGCTTTAGTGGTGACTGGTGAGTTTTAGTATAAAGTTGATCTAAGAGTTTTTGAAGACCATAGTTGTCCTGTGTATTTTACTCTCTTATAAGTTATATGTTATATATAAACTCTACAACAGTTTTGATTTTACTCATTATAAACTAGTTTAATACCCGTCCGGTGGACGGGTTACGCTAAGAGCGTAACAAACAAAGATAAGCTATATTGAAGGTGTTTGGGATTGCTTCTTCTTTTCTCCTTTTCTCCTTTTTTTAAAAAGTAACAACCATTTAACTTTTCTTTTTCTTCTTAATTTCAAACCATAAAAGTCCTTAACACATTATCCAAAAACAACAAAAATGACTTGTTAATTTTTAAGAAGTCAAAAAGTTAAAAGTAGCTCAAAATAAGCAATCCCAAACACCCACATTAAGTGGACACAAATCTAAACAACATTACAAACAAAAGCACCATTCTTTAATTTATAAAAGGAAAACGAACGTGGCCAGTGTACGACAATAGTTTGACTCCCTTTTGTAACTTCATCAATAATCTATCCCAACAACAACAGCTTGTCATCACCATGATTATCAACATATCAACCCTTATATTTCACCCCCTAACCAAACAGGTCAAAAAAATCAATACTAACATATAAAGGTTCGACTCAAATAGCTTGACCAAGGGAATCCATACAACTGTATAGTTCTAGAAAATGCAAATTTAGGGGTGTATTATGAATGCTAATTACGGTTCAACTATATAAAACAAAACACCAAATTCTCCCTAAAAGCTTCAATCATGTATCCATTTCAAACCATTTGATCCGTTCGATGAAAATGATAAATTTGACTGGTTCACTAAAAATAATATGTTTGACCTATACTGAAAACAACAATTTTTAACCTTCTACTTATATAACTTTGACCCATTTACTAAAAACAACTAATAACCCGTTTACTAAAATTGTAATTTCGACCCGATCACTAAAAATGGTGAGTTTGACTCATCTACTAAGTGATGAGTTAGGTCCGTTTATTGAAATAGCATATTCTGACCCGCTAATTAAAAATGAAAACTTGACCCATTTAAAGAAAAAGCACACACAGTGCTAACAGGAAGCACAAATACACTATAAGGAAAATTTATTCCACAATTACAATAAAGTTAACAGATGAGAATTTAGAAAACATTATTCACATAGTTGAGACTATTTAGGTTCACGTATCGGCTTATATACAGTTCGGAAAAGACCATTATCATCATCATGTGTGAAGGGTACTTTACCTTAATGCGATCCTTGACAAAGCAAGCATGCATGCTGCGTTAACCTCAGTACCATGGTCATGACCATTTGGCTATCAAAAGGTTGTCACTTAACAAAGTTACAATCTTTTTGGCAAAATAAGATAAAAGACTTCATAATACATTAACAAAAAGACAGAAATCTAATGATACATTAGCATTACTTGCAAAGATAACCCTGTTAAAGAGGATGGCCAAATCGAGACCCACCAAGCCACGCATTCCGAATTCGATCTTGTAATCTGAACAAAAACACATCAATAAATTACCATATTTAAATCCGAATTCGATCTTGTAATCTGAACAAAAACACATCAATAAATTACCATATTTAAATAAAATCATTTTTTAATAAAGGAAATGGATATAACATTATAATAAAAGGCGTACCCCATTCCACTTCCTCCTAGATTCAACGGTGATGCATTTACCCCCTGCCATTGTTCGCCGCCACTTCACCAAAATCCCAACCTTCACCAAATCTCAAAATAAAAGTGAGCAAATTAAAAGAATATATTAAGTATAATTCATGTGATAAAACTATTAGAGCATGCAAATATCGGTTATTCTTACAAGAAAATACTCGAACCATCAATTTTGTCTTTGCCCCTTGATAAGTTGGAACAGAACACAAAAACACTTAGTTTTGTACAAGTTTAATTTAGCGTACCTTTAAACTAATAATGTCAAAGAGGTTGTCATTGTCACGAGCAACACATAGTTAATCTGCAAAAAAGCAAGAATCACTACAAGACACAAAAGATGAAAACCACTTGATAGTAGATATTAGAAAAGCAATTAAAGAGAATTAAGATACATTATCTAAATGTGACAAAATGTTACCGTCTCCACTCTCCACTGGTTGTGAGCATACGCAACAGAGCTCCACCATAAGTTGGAATATCCAAACGTATTTGGTCATTACAATTCCTAATAAAACATGAATTATTCATTAGTTGTTGTCTCATTGTATTTATTTAAATGTTTATTTTGTTGTGCTTCATCCCACACACAATGATGAGTGTAGTGGTTGGAAATTGCATTTTCTGATTATTTTCGCCATAAAAGTATTCAATTAGTAGCACTGGGTCTGTATGAAGTTTTAACTTGCTAACCAAATAGAACACCTGCAATCACCAAGCTGCAATTTGCATATAATGTTTTTAAACCCGAACCCATTTTGGCTAGAACCCGATTTGGGTAAACCCATTTTGATACCTTTATTTTCTTTTCTAAGGCGACCTTTCAACCCGAACCCATTTTGGCCACAACCCATTTTGGCCATAACTCATTTTAACCCGTTAGCTGACCCGACTTGCCAGTTTCCCCAGGTGCCAGATATAGATAATAAATTAACTGATAGAGACAAATTTTAACATTTAACCCATTACAAATTTACAAGTAGTATTTTTTTCATGGGAATATTATAAGATACGCTTACCAATAATCCTTCTCTCATCATGGTTATTGGTTGCCCTCTTTAGCTTCTCTATAGTGAAGACTCTTGCTTGATCATAAGAACCCCCATCTATAGATATTTGTTGCTGCAACATTATTCCACCATTTTGTTTAAAAAACTTTTCTCTCAGCATCACAAGCTTTCGCCTTTTGAGCACCAAGTAAAAACAGGTGACACTTATAAGGAGGAATATAGCAGAACAAATGCATGCTCATTCAATTCCTAACAGTAGCTTAAGGTATAAACTGGAAAAAATATTGCAAGATTACTTACCTACAACTACCTTTACCATGGTGGATTGATCAGCAGTGCAACCTGTTCGGTCTTTCCTACCATCTACACTTATAACTTACATCTGAATCATCACCTTGAGCATCGTGATTGCATTCATGATTACGTCCTTCACATTCGTTAGTATATATATATAATAAAAAAAGTGTCAATCAAAAGCTTAAGGTATAATTAAATTAAGAAAAAAAGCATGCTAATGCGAACACAAAACTTACTCTTGCAATCTTCTGCAACATAAGGGTTGCCTTCATAGCCTTCAAGACAACGACGACAAGATATCCATGACCTCCATAACCTTGATTACATTTCTTGTTTCCCTTGCATAAGAAATAGATCTCGCTACATTCAGTGGCGGATCCAGCCAGTTTTTTCACTGGGTTCCTTTTTCCAAATCATACAAGGTTTACACTACAAAAAAACGTATTTTTCCAAATCGACTGGGTTCCCGGGAACCCGGTGAACCAGCCTGAATCCGCCCCTGGCTACATTATATAGAGGATAGTGGCGTCTTCTAGGAGTGGATCAACAATTTCTAGCCTCTTTCAAATGGATCCAAATGCACCAGTAGACCATATCTATAAATATTCAAACATAGATACATATATTAGCTATGGAGTTGATACTCATGTAATTCAGAATAGTATGCAAAGAAGGAAGACATATATATATATATATTATTTCCCTCAACCAAACATGGCCCTTTGGAACCTGCATATATAAATGCTAACCAATCAATAAAAAAAGTGTTAATCATACAAATCCATAATCAAAATAGTAAAAGATAGTTTGAAATGGAGATAAATCATATAGCAAGCGTCTCGGCGACGTCACTATTTCTGGGGTCGAATAAATAGGTGACACCATCATCTTCCAATATAATCTCTTTTCAGAAATAGTTCATGTAATCTATTTAGACACAATGTAATCTCTCGATTTCTACAAACTTGTAATTACTTGTAGTCCCAATGCTTCTTGAGGTTCTTGTGACCGGCCATTATAAAGATCAAGTGTATGAGTTTAATTATTTTGGTTATTTTAATATTTATAAACACTAAGAAACATGTTACAACTTACCAGCAACCCAGGTGCTTCCTCAATCCCTGTACCACCAAACACATTTATAAAAAAATTGCAAGCAAGAACATACATTGAATTGATAACTTCGAAATAGATATATTGAAATGTTATTTAGTTAGTAACACTAAACCCATTGATGGTCACCGTTTCCGATCAACCTACAAGCATTGAAACGCAATCTCAAAAAAGACTTTAAGCGAATACGAGCAAATGCTTTTTTCTTCAAAGAGATGTCTGTATTAAATTGATTACCAACTAAAGGATCACAGGTTTCAAGTATGCACATCAAAATAATAAAATAACATATCCCAAAATCAAACATAAGCACCTCGTATCATCATAAATAAAACACACCCACCTCGTATTTCGACTGATCGGAACCCTAGAATACTCTGAGTTTCGTGCCTCAACATTTTGATGCCTTAGGGCATGTTTGGCTAAGCTTTTCAAGATAACTTATTGACTTATTGGCTTTTTGGAAAAGTCAGTATGGAGTGACTTATTGACTTATTGGTTTTTCCCCCTCACATACACCCTCATTGCCAAACATCATTTTGAAGCTTATGACTTTTCAAAAAGCCAATAAGTCAATAAATTGTTTCAAAAAGCTTAGCCAAACATGCCCTTAGACGAGAGAGAAAGATGAGTTAAACGTGTGTATGAGTGGCTTTTTGACAATGATAGAGAACCTTAAAACCTGGTTCACTATGCGAGGATTCTAGTGTTAGAAGGGGGAGGGTGGGGAGTTATCAAGAATCATGCCCTGATTTTTAGCCGAGGATTATACGGTTAGAGGGGGAGAGTGGGGAGTTATCATGCCTGATTTTTAGCAATCTAGGAGAGAGAGTTCGAACCGCCAACACAGCGTGATTTGGGGAGAACATGGGCAGGAAGGAAACTGCTTTGAACTGCCATTACAGAGGTTATTTTCATGAGTTTAAGTGCCAAATCCAATGGTGGATATTGACTTGGATGGTGGTTAAACTTAATGGGTTCCATAGATATATATAATGCTAGACATGGTTGCAGTTATTCCTTTTTATTGAACATGTTTTTATATATTTTGTTAGAAACATAATGGATTAGATTTTGTTTTTCAAGATAAGAAAATCGAGCCAATGCATTTTGATATGGTTTGGTCTTATGAACTTGTTTTACTCCGGTTGTTGTCTTAGCAGGATCGATCAACTCATAACAAGAGGTTCTAGGTTCATATCCGATTAGAGACAACAAGTGTGGTAGAACCATGCGACAAACTATAACAGTTTTAATTTTTGTTAAACAAAATCGTTAATAAAAATTAAAACTGAATAAACAGGTATTATATGAAATTGGTTTAATTTATTGTAAACTTTTGGCTATTATACTATTTTTGAGGATATGACAACCAATGTAACTTGATTATATTTAACATCATCCCCAACTTTAAAGATCATTCTTAAAATTGTTGAGGGTTTAATTTAGGTAACATAGAAAAATCATCTCTTGGGAGTTGGGAGTGAAAACTCATTACAAGAACACTTAAGACTGCGGGGTATGGGGCGGGGGTTTGGGCGTGGGTTGGCTGAAAACGCCCAAGCCACCACCCCGGGTGGGCATGGGTTTGGGCGTGGCCCCTTTGGCGTGGGATTCAGCCCGGGCGTGGGGCGGGCTAGTAAGTGACATGGCATGCTCTAAATGGCCAAACCAAATTCATGCCCCCCAACCCAAGCCCCCAAGCCCCCAACCCAAGCCCCATCATACCCCATGGGCGTGGGTTTTGGTGGTGGGTTTTTTCCCATTCCACGTGTCAACATATGCCCCAACCCAAGCCCCAACTCAAGCCCCCCATACCCCGCAGTCTAAGAGTACATCTTTACCTTATGCAAATGATGCCTTGGAAACTTACTTCCATGTTCAATTTCACCGAATTTAAGGTCTCTTTATTGATGTTTCGCCCATGGAACCTGTAAAGCTTCAAGAACTCGCAACAAGTTTCCTATGCTGGCCCTTCTCTTTCCTCAGTTCGAAACACCCCCCAAAGTCGTTTAGTGCAGAAGATTACCTTGACCACTTAACCACCTGAGTTTTCATCTTTCTTCATTAGAACGATGACACACATACTCCCTAAGTCTACACCACCTAAAATCAACGTAAATACCTTTAATGAGGTTTGACCCTCACCGCTTGGTTGAGAGGAATTCGCCAATATCGTAAGGCCGGAGGGTGTGGGGGGCGCCACCCTCGCCACCTCAGCCTCTATAGCGCCCCGGGCGCTATACACCCACACCGCCGGAGTTATGGAGGGGCGCTATAGAGGGGGCTCCATGGTGGTAACGAGGGAGAAGGGGGTTATCAGGTGGGGCCCTCAACTTTTCATCCAATCAAAATTTTTTTTTTTTTTAATTTTGTTTAATAGGGGGATCCATCTCACACCGTGCAAATTAAAGGGGGCGTTATAAAGCCCTATGGCTGACGTGGATCCTACGTGGCGCTTACGTGTCTTGATAAAGCCCCTAGGGGCTCCATCCCACACCCTCCAGCCTAAGCCGAAGGACTCTTGTAGAGTTTTAATCTTTCTATTTCTCAACCAGTGTATTAATTTTAGGCATTATCTTTATTTTAGTCCCATTTGGCATATTACTTGGCCTACAAATTTATAAAATCATCACCCCAACATAATAATAAAAATTATAAAACTAACAATAAAGCACTTCGATAAATCTTTATTTAAAATAAATATCCCAATTGGATTGCCACATGTTACATACGAACAAACATTTATAGCTTCTTGACAATAAAAACTAATCATTGTTTGTGTTGCATGGTTGACCTTGTGAGTTGTGACACAAGTCTTAACTAATATCAAAGTGCTGTTGTAGTGTTTTAGGGTGAAACGGGTGGGAGCGGTGAAGCGAGCGGCAAACGGTTTTACCGCAAGGGAACACCGCCGCCAATGGGCAAGTCAGCATGCGGTGATGATTGTATCGGTGACTACTCACCGCACCTTCACTTGACCGTTTGGAGAATTATAGCCGTTAGAATTGGTAGATGGGCAACGGCTTTGTATCGTTTTTTTTTTAAAGAAATTAATTTCATATTTTTACACTATATAAACCCAACCCAGTTTCAATCAAACTCTCACCAACCCATTTTCTCATTTCTCCAAAACTAATCTCTACCCCTATTTTATAAAGTGGAGAAAGAAATACCATTGTTTTTTTCCACCCGATAGCAGTGACGACGAGTTAGCTTTCAATCGATAGTAGCATATTTTTTTTTCCAAAATCTCATCGAGCAAGCCGAACTACAAGACACGGGCAAATCTATCAAGAAATGTTTTGTTCGTCGTGATCGTAAGAGTGGCCACGAAACCCTTATGGCGGATTGTTAAATGTAATTTTAATTATTTTTAATTTAATGTCATGTTTTTTTAATTTATTGTACTTTTATTTTGTTAAAAATATGTTTTATTTATTAATTAATAGTTTATAAAAAAAAGGAAAAAAAAAGATAGTTTACCTCTAACCAAGAGTTGTGACCACCCCTTATGTTTTTGGGCAAGATGAGGCTTAGAGAGGAGAGTTGACATGACAATAGATGATTGGACGGATGGAAAATTTACCCCTTCCCAGTTCCCATGAGGTGACCACCCTTTTCACTCTTAGGCTTAGTTCCAGAGAACAGATTAAATAGTTAATGATGGATGGTGCGAGAAGAGATTGATATTAATATGAGGCCACTCGGTGTGGGGGTCGTCCAGGCCCGGCCTGGCACGTCGACATCCCCAAACACCATTTCGGGTGGTGCGGCGTCGTCCTAATCGTTTGGTCCAAGACGTTGGCAGATAAGGACAAAAATTGTGCCGTTTGACAACAGCTATAATTTAAAAAAAATCAATTTTCATTAAAAACAACAAAAAGCAACCGACATATTTTTTAAAATTCAAAAAAATTAAATAAATTACCTATAAATACATCAAAATGTCACACCCCGATATTTCCACGTATTACCGGTGGGCCCGGTGGGGGAGTATCGTGACGTAGTTGATATCATTATAGTCAAACAACACAATATTTAAATGCACAGCGGAAGCAAAAGATAGATTCATTTCAACCGAATAAAATTGTAATATTAAGTATCACAAAATAGTTGAAAATAATCCACAGGTTGATCAAATAAAAAGAAACACTGTTCAACAGACTGAAATGCATCCAAGCTTGCGAGACTCTTATTGATGCTAAGGAGAAAGTCAGCCTATTTCGAGTAGTACCTGCACTTAATCTTTTTGGGAAAATACGTCAGTTTACATTGGTAAATACAATCAACTGACTCATTTTGAAAAGGTTTAGAAAGTCGATTTAAATGCACGAGACACAAACATTTTATAACTTGGGATAATTATTTGAATATAATCTTGTAAAAAAATTACATGTTTCTTATGCGTTCAGTAGCCCGGGTTGACACCGGGTTAGAGCTTAATAGACACACCACATGTGTCACACCCCGATATTTCCACGTATTACCGGTGGGCCCGGTGGGGAGTATCGTGACGTAGTTGATTTCATCATAGTCAAACAACACAATATATAAATGCACAGCGGAAGCAAAAGATAAATATATTACAATCCGAATATAAAGTAATATCAAGGTATTACAACGGAAAGTAAAGGATCCACATGCGGATCTTAAAACATAAACATTGTTCAACAGACTTTAGACGCCTAGAACTTGCAAGATTCCTTATTAACGCCCTGAGCTTCCAGCCAATTTCGTTCAGTGCCTGTCACTTAACATTTTTGGAAAATACGTCAGTTTACACTGGTAAATACAATTAACCGACTCATTTGAAAATGTTTAATAAAATTGATTTGAATGCACAAGGCACAGCATATCTATTATAACTTGGGACAATTATATAAATAATCTTGTATACAGATTTACATGTTCGTTGTACGTTCAGGGCCCGATGTAGAAACCGAGTCAAGATTAACAGACACGCCACAAGTATAGGCCCACAAGAGAGTGAGAT